>SEYY01000292.1:280582-298082 GCA_009176605.1 Armadillidium nasatum
AGATTTTAATTTTCTTATATTTTGTTTGATTTAATCCACCATTAAAAAATTTAATTTGCAATTTTGACCCCGGCAGGTAAACCCTAGTTTTCTCTGATTATTAGCCGGGACCGTGGCCCCGGTCGGTCCGTAATCACAATAGGAAAGTAAAAATGATGCTCGTTTTGATTTGTAAAAATATTCCTTTCAACCGAATAGTTCATGATGACAATGAATGGTCTTCCTGAAGATGCCATAGCCAGTAGTCACTTGCAACTTTATTACATAGGTTGGATCATGTTTAATGTTTACTACAATGGCCTTCCTTAAAATGCGATATTAATAACCTTTTTAATAGGTTGCATTGGTTTATGAATGATTTGTGAATTACATAGTTAGAATGCATATTTTTTATTTGTTTTAATAAAGGTTTTGCCTTGTAGTTGTAGGAATAAAAGGGGGGAGGGGAATTGTTTGCTTGTTTTTATTACGGATTGGAGCTGTGGTTGCTTATGTATTCTGGATATTAAATATATATATATATATATATATATATATATATATATATATATAATATAATATATATATATATATATATATATATATATAATAAATATATATAATATATTATATATATATATATATATATATATATATATATATATATATATATATATATATATATATATATATATATATATATATATATATATAATATATATATATATATATATATATATATATATATAAATCAATGTCCTAAAAATTGAGTTCTCTTAAAAAGAAAATTAAATCTTGACATGAAATGTGTTCAATATACATAGTCATCTGGCCATTTTTTGTAAATAATTTAAATCTTTGCTAATAGTTTGAAGAAATGTTTACAAGTAAGGAATATATTTTAAGACTTTGTTCTTAAGTTTCAGGAGTCGTCCTTACGTCATTGAATCTTTCTTTCTCTTTGTATCATTGACCACCTTATCTCAGTATGTTGCTCAATTACCTGAAGTTTTTTTGTGAGAACGAGCCACATCATCTCACTAAGAAACATAGATATTTCTGTATTTTTCTTGGAATAATTATAGCTTCATCTGAAAGGTTCTTCAGAGAGAGGTGCATATCTTTATTGGTATTAACATGAGATATGAACCTCTTATGTTAATACCAATGTGATCATCTCCAAATGTATCTGTACACTCCATTTCTTCCCTTCATTTAAGATTTACAAATCTTAGTTTAACTCTGCTTATCATATTTTTATTGAAAGGATGCTGCCTTCAGGAATTAATAACTTCTCCAAACTACAGTAACATGTTAATCATATTTCATCCTTCATATTGTACACAATCAATACTGGTTCTAAAACCAATTTCCTATGTAGGAAAACAATAACAATACTGACTCTTCATATTCATATTTCTTCTGGTACTTCGATAATGGTGATTAGATACTTCTGATGCTATTCCTTTTTCTCTCCAACTCATTTATGCTTTATTAATTTGATTTCTTCTAAAAATGAGATATTTCCTTTCTTAGTTTATACTAATACTAAGAAGACTCGTGATCTTGATGTCATCCTTCCTTTCACTCTGATTCCGAATTCTGTCCTCTTTGAAATATATGTGAAATGTATGTGTGAGAGTTCTCTTCCCCCTTGCTGTTTTGGACATTATAAAAAATTTTTGAGTAGAGTTTGGCACAGTTATTATTATTTTTTGGACTAACCACCTTCATTATCTGTTTATCCTCTTTGTCCTTCTCTCTTTGATTTCCTTTCTGGTTCTATAGCAACTGTTTTAGAATGTTACCATTTATCCTTTTAATCACCATAATTGTGGTATTGAATACTTTATTCGCAATTTTCTCAATTTTTCATCAGTAAACTTTTATAATTTATTATTTATCCACTCTTGCCAATGACTTCAAAATCTTCTTCAACCGTAATACGCGTATATATATAATATATATATAATATATAATATATATATATATATATATATATATATATATATATATATATATATTATATATATATATATATATATATATATTATATATATATATATATATATATATATATATATATATATATATATATATATATATATATATATATATATATATATATATATATATATATATATATATATATTATTGCTTGATGAAAGCAAATATAGCCTTAAGATTTTAATTATTATAATAAGTGGATTGTATTAGTTTTTTCCCTGGATATATTTTATAAAATTGTAAATATCACAGTAAATGGTGCAATTTTTTAATTAGTTGACAGAACAATAAAATCTTTAGAATTGAGTCTAACTCTAGCTTTTATTCTTCTGATTCAGCAACCCTGTTTCATAGATACCTATATGTCAGTATATGTCAAACTGTAGTTACAAACATTATTATTGATTATTATTACTACTACTATTATTATTATTTTAAATTACTGCAGTTTATTACAGCACTGTAAGGTATTATTATTTATTATTATTATTTATTAGTGGAAAGAATTCTTGTTTTAATAGCTTAGTATGGCACTGTAACCTTATGTTTAATTAGTTTTTTCAGTAAGTTGCTGTTACTTAACCTTTAATGTAAGAATAGTGTTAGCTGTACTTTGAATGGATGGCAATTGCGGTATCAAGAAAAAATTGGTATTGCTCCATTATATATATATATATATATATATATATATATATATATTAATATATATATATATATATATATATATATATATATATATATATATATATATATATATATATATATATATAATATATATATATATATATATATATATATATAATATATATAATTTTCTTTCAGTTTGTGTGTTCAAATGATTTGTTGGTTTGATTATCATGGCCATATTTGTATTGCGTTTGACATTCTTGGTTTAAGTGTATTTGATTTCTTGGTAAGTAATTAATTAATTATTATTATTATTATTATTATCATCATCATTATCATTATCATTCTCTAAAGTATCTAGAGTTTACTTGTTAAGTTAGTCTACTGTTTACATTAGTTTTATATTAATATTATCTATTGCTTGAAAATTGTGGATATGGAATAGATTTGGAATGATCAATTATAGTTGTTATTCACCTCTCTCTCCCCCCCCTGTTTTTTCTAATTTCTTACCTATCAAACTTTTTTTTTTTTTTTTTCTTTCTTTTCTTTCTTTGTCTTTGTCTGTATTGAGTCTTGGCGGAAAGAGGTTAAAATTGTGTGAATTGTTTAATTTATTTTGTCTCCTCAAAAGATGTGAAAGGCAAATATAGTTATTGAAAATTAATGGAAATTTGCATTTCATAAGCAGAACTATATATATATATATATATATATATTATATATATATATATATATATATATAATATATATATAATATATATATAATATATATATATATATATATATATATATATATATATATATATATATATTATATATAATATTATATATATATATATATATATATATATATATTATATATATATATATATATATATATATATATATATGCAGAACATCCTAATAACCGTATGACTGTATGTAACGTTTTAAATATGTCATTAACTTTGATATTATTATTATATTATTTATTATTTATTTATTTATTTATTTATTTATTACTTTTAAAAAAATCAGAAAGACAACAACTACAGACCATACCCCTTGGACCAAGTCCGTCATATGTCTTACCAGTTGTGTTACGCCGTTAAGTTTCTACACGAAAACAAACTCACACATACCGACCTCAAGCCGGAGAATATTCTCTTCTGTGATTCAGACTTTGAAATAACATACGATCCCAAAAAGGTAAGCAAAAAAGTGTTTATGAAATCATAAAGCGAGTTGAAATTTTATTTTATATATATATATATATATATATATATATATATATATATATATATATATATATATATATATATATATATATATATATATATATATATATATATATATATATATATATATATATATATATATATATATATATATATATATATATATATATATATATATATATATATATATATATATTACAGAAACGTGACGTTCGAGGTGTTAAAAGAACTGATATTCGTCTCATTGATTTTGGGAGTGCCACATTTGACCATGAACATCATAGTACAATTGTTTCCACTAGGCATTATCGAGCACCCGAAGTTATCTTAGGTTTGTTTGCTTGTTTTTTCTCTCGCTTCAACTTCTCCCTCCAAATAATGTAAAAGTTTTTTTTTCTTTCTTTTTTGTGTTTTTGTGTGTTTAGGTTTGGGATTTTGGCGAGTTTTATTTTTTATTTTTTAATAAATCTTTTCATTGATAAATTGTTTTGGAAAGTATTTTAAAATAACAATTTTTTTTCTCTCTTTCAGAATTAGGATGGTCTCAACCTTGTGATGTGTGGTCCATTGGGTGTATAATGTTTGAATTATATTTAGGTATTACTTTATTCCAAACACATGATAACAGAGAGCATTTAGCCATGATGGAGAGGATATTGGGGCCTATTCCTTATAGGTAAGAAATTAATATATATAATGTTGGAATTGATATATTTTTAAAAGTTTAAAATGACATTGCAAAATTTTCTTACTTGTTTGCTGATAAAAGTATTTTACACTCAAATTTTATATATATATATATATATATATATATATATATATATATATATATATATATATATATAATATATATATATATATATATATATATATATATATATATATATATATATATATATATATATATATTGTGTGTGTGTAAGCTAAGCACACTTATAGCAAGTTAAGAGTATCGTAAAGTAAGTGTGTTCATAGACCTGAACCTTTTAGTAAGAAGGAAGGAAGAAATGAGTAGGTTAGACAGATTGTTAGTTTATTTCTAAATGCTTTTAAAGAAATGCATAAAAAAGAATATTAACTCATTGAAGATTTATAAATGTTGGGTGGAAGATATAAGTATCATGTAATAATAATAGCGGAAGAGTTATAGCTGGAGTTAGAGCTTGATGATTTTAAATGTTCGGAGCCTGTATATAAATTCACTGGCTTTGCATCCTGGGAAGAAAGGGGTAGGAGATGACCAAAGAATTAGCAGTGAAAGGAACAAGATGGCTAATTTCCTTTTTATAAGTGTATGATATATATATATATATATATATATAATATATATATATATATATATATATATATATATATATATATATATATATATATATATATATATATATATATATATATATATATATATATATATATATATATATATATTATATATATAATAATAAGTGGATTATATTACGCTTGTAATCATAGGTTCTTATGGAGAAATTTGCTAAATTTGAGAAATTATTGAGTGTGTGTGTGTGTGTACGTGTTTGATGTTGACCACGATCATTTAAAGATTTTGTTTATCTCGAAATTTTGTTTAATTAAAACTTGAATAAATAGTGGTAGATAAGGAATTAGCAGAAACCTCATTTATTATCAAGTTGACAAGAATTGGAAATTAAAATTATGAAAAATGGTTTGTGCTTCTTGTATGTTATGAGAAGAGTTAAACCAATTTAGCAAATGTTAAGAAGTAATTTGCTTAAAGAAATGTAATAATTCAAAATAATTGGAGGGGAGAAAGAAATTTTATTTTTTACCATAAAATATTTTATATATGTAATTGCAAGTAAAAAAATCTAGAGAATCTAAAAATGTCACATTCATTGTAATTCATATTATTGATTGATTTCAAAACTGTAAATAGAGTAAGAGTCATAGCTGGAGTTGGAGCTGGATGAATTTAAAAATGTTATAGCCTGTTAAAAAAAATTCACTTGCTAATTCCGTTTATATAGGTTTATGTATATCAAAATTGTTTTTAGCCTATATTGTTAGAGTAATATAGTTCAGGATGTGGTTTTGAGTTATTAATTTTATTATAGAAATTATTAATTGAATTATACCAAACCTTTATACAAAAACTTTAAATTAAGGTTTGTAATGATTTTTTTCATCTTGATTAAGACGGGGGCAGATAAACAGAAGAATAAACTACATGGACAAATACGCGCGCACATAATAACCATTATCAAACAATTCACATTCTTTTGAGAAAATATCCTTTTTTCACTTTTGTTTTTGTTTGATATATATATATATATATATATATATATATATATATATATATATATATATATATATATATATATATATATATATATATATATATATATATATATATATATATATATATATATATATATATATATATATATATATATATATATATCAAGCATTACTTTTGATCATGAATTAAGAAAAGACCTCATGTCGTATATATGGTTTTAAAACTTATGTGAAAAACATTTGTTGTACGTAAAATCTAAACCACTACGATCATGTGTAATTCTTCTCTTTCTAACACTGGGAAACTGCTTTTATTGTTATCATCATCATTTACATTCATTACGATTCTTTTCTTACTCTCTGTATAACAATCTATTACTGATTCTATTATTATTATTATTATTATTATTATAATACTATTATTTTTATTTTTATTATCTAGGATGGGGAGGAAAACTCGAACTAATTACTTTTACCACGGTACTCTTGATTGGGATGAGAAGAGTTCTGCAGGAAGATACGTTAGAGAAAATTGTAAACCCCTTAGAGTAAGTATAATTTTGCATTCACTTTAAAAGATTTTTTTTTTTTTTTATTTTTTTATTATTATATATAATTATATATATATATATATATATATATATATATATATAATATATATATATATATATATATATATATATATATATATATATATATATATATATATATATATATATATATATATATAATTTATAGAGCTACCAAATGAGTTCCGATGAAGATCACCGGTTACTTTTTGATCTCATTAGTCAAATGCTTGAATATGAGCCTAGTCAACGAATTTTGCTGGCAGAAGCTCTCAGGTATGATTAATTATAATAGTTAATATTCTAATACAAAATATTTTTATTTGTTCAGCTCTTTCAATGAAATTGATGCTCGATATTTAGTTGAAAGTAGAATTAAGAGAATTTATCTGTGTTTGTGTTAATTTTCTTGGTTGTAGGTGTTCCAAAGTTATGGTGACTTGGAATATATATATATATATATATATATATATATATATATATATATATATATATATATATATATATATATATATATATATATATATATATATATATATATATATATATATATATATATATATATATATAATATATATATATATATATATATATATATATATTATATATATATATATATATATATATATATATAATATATATATATATATAATATATTACCGATACCGATATGGATACCGATACCGATACCGAAAATTACCGATACCGATACCCCGATAAAATATGCCGATACTTACCGATACCGATACCGATACCGATACTTACTCTTAAAAAAAATTTACCGATACCGATACCAATAAAAAATTCCGATACCAAAAAACCGATACCGATACCGATACTAAAAAGTCGATACCGATACCGGTAAAAAATATGCCGATACTTGCCGATACCGATACTTCACTCCATCCCTATATATATATATATATATATATATATATATATATATATATATATATATATATATATATATATATATATATATATATATATATATATATATATATATATATATATATATATATATACTATATATATTTATATAAATATAATAAAAAAAAAAAAAAAAAAAAAAAATAAAAAAAAAAAGAAATAGAAAACTTATTTATTACGGTTATTGCAATGTTAAAATAATTTAGAATGTATGTGAACTAGGGATATTCTTAAAAGGTTTTATTTTTAAAGTCCTCCAGAAGCCACATTTAATGATAGGTTGAAGTAAGCTTTTAAAATTACAGGGATTCGAGAATAGGTCTCCACCGTTCTGTAATATAATTTCATGTTCTAGATAGAAAGATATAAATGATTATGACATTTGAATGCATTACAGTAATATATATATATATATATATATATATATATATATATATATATATATATATATATATATATATATATATATATATATATATATATATATATATATATATATATATATATATATATATATATATATATATATATATTATATTTATATTATATTATATTTACACGACAGGCATCCATTTTTTGACAAGATTCCATCGCACCAAAGGCTCGGAGATTTTAATAATCAGGTTGGTGAAGAAAGAGAACGAACTCATTCCTTATCTCGGTGATCTTGGCAGCTGCTGCAAGGACCTTTCTGGTATCCTCCTGCTACTGCTACTACTACTGCTTCTACCACCTCCACTATAGACTACAACCACCACACCATTATTACTAGTGCTTCTAGTACAAGTCATTCCCATCCCGATCACTTGTGGTTCTTTGCTGCTGCGGCTGCGCATGTCAAAACACCGAGTAGTAGTACTTGTGGATGATAAAGTTTGATCCAATAACAACCTCCCCAAATAATAATAATAATAGTTTTTAACAAGTGGATACATACTGAATTATTTGCGTTTTGATATTTAGTGTAATTGGAGAGAGAAAAAAAATATTTCAAAAATTACTTTTATTTTAAATATTAAATCTTGGAAAAAAAAAAAAATGTAAATTTTTCATTTTGATGATCAGAAAATGTCCATGCAGCCATCTAGTTTGATTAGGTGTTTATAGATTTATTATTGTGTAAAATAAAATAATTTTGAGATTTTCTGTTTTAAGATTACTACTACAACCTTTAATCATGCTCACTTCTTTTCTCTTCGGCTACTTTTAACAAAATTTATTTTCTGGTTTTACAACTACCACTTCTACTACTATTTTTTATCAATATTACATTGCTTTTTTTTTTTTTTTTTTAATTTTTTTTTTTTTTTTTAAATTTAATAATGTGTGTTTTTGTCGTCCTGTGTTTTAAAAGCACTTTTGAGTTACTAATTTATTATTATTATTATTATTATTTTTGTTGAAATTATAAACTGATTCTTAGATTTTAATTTTGGATTTATTATTATTATTATTATTGTTTATATATATATATTTTTCTCTTTTAATTAGTATCGAGTAAAATCCAGCAGCCGATGCAGATGAAATTGGGCACAAAAACCTAATTGCTTGTAAATCTCCATTAATGATCACTTTTGTTACAAAAATGAAAAAATAGAAAAAATATATATATATATATATATATATATATATATATATATATATATATATATATATATATATATATATATATATATATATATATATATATATATATATATATATATATATATATATATATATATATATATATATATATATATATATATATATATATATATATATATATATATATATATATATATATATAGATATATATTGTGATATTATTATTATTATTATTATTATTATTATTATTATTATTATTATAATATAATTGAATGAGTTGTTTTTAAATCGACTGTAAGAAAATTTGTACATAAAATGTTATATATATAAATATAAATATTACTTTCATACTATATATGTATAATTTCGGTTAAGTAATAGAAAGAATATTTTGTGTGCCATGCACATAATAAGCGGCTTTTATAGAAGACATCTAGATTTTATTAGATGTAATTATTATTATTATTATTGGTATTTCTCTATTTTATTTTTTTTTTTTAAATATGGGCATTAACCTGCCTGTTTAATTAAAGAATTTTGTATATTTTCATTAGGGTCATCCAGTTGAAAACTAATATTGATGCTTTTCAATTGTAGAAAAATTATTGATGAAAGATTAAAAATTGTTGCAATGATTAAAGTTAATATTTGTAAATAATATTTTTGCATTACTCCTTTTACCTTTTTTTAAAATACGTGTTAAGTATTTTTTTTTTGTTTGTAAATCCGGGTCTGTGTCAAGTGTCATCGGCATCGTCTTTGAAAACGTGATGTATAGTGTCTGTTCAAGCCACCTCCAAAAAGACGGCAGCCGTGAAGTTCTAAATGTGTGGAAGACTACCCATCAGGACAACTGCATCATTTAATCCCCACAAGGCCTTTAGTACTCGGGATTGGTCCTAGCGAAAAGAACTCCCAAGAAGGAAGGACAAATATATCCAGAACTAGAGTATCTAATTGAACGGTCAACCCTGAGCTCACATGCAAAACAAGCGAAGGTGGGAGCGCCAAGTCTCGATGTGGTGAGCCACATTGTGTTGCGCAAGATTATGAGAGCACAAATGTTTGAGGAGATATGGAAAGTAGTAAAAGAATGGATGGAAAAATACTCCATAGTTGAAAAGAGAAGAGCTAACGGCAAAGATACTAACATGCTGTCCAGCAGCGAGGTTATGTTGATCTTTGATAACTTAGATTCGTCATCCAAATGCTGGTTATAAATGTCTACCACAAGGTTGAAATGTGCTTAGAATTTTTTTTTTGTCTATTGGTTCGTCCAGAAATTTACAATTATAACCTTCCAGTTAACGTACGAATTTCATTTAAATACTCTAGTAGTATTGTACGTTGGGACAAAGATAAGCTTTAGAGCAATTTAATTTTAATATAAATTTTTAATCAAGAAATTCTTTATTAAGCACTCCAATCGCCTTTTTATTATTTCCGTCACTTTTTGAAAGATTCTGAATCAAAGAGGATGCATATTCCTTTAGTTTATTTTTCATACTTTATTTTAAATCGTATTTCTCTGTATTGAGTGTAAATTAAAAGAATTTTTGAATTATGCTTATGAAGTTATAGGCAAACGGTTTCATTTCCTTCAAAGAAATAACAATCTAGTCCTAAGAGTAGATTCTCCTAAATGAGTACAAGTACTTGAAACATTGAGAGGCGGTATCTGAATCCAACTTGGGACTACTGAATTTATTTAGTTTTAATTTGATTGTACATTGATACTGAACTTGAAATTAGCTCACCGTTAAAATCAGGGACAATGGAATGTACATTATCTTTTTTTTTTTTTTTTTTTTTTTTAAATAAATTTTTAAAATGGCATCCTTTGAATTTATTTCCTTAACGAGGATTCTATTTCAGCTCATACATTCTCAATATAAGCTGAATCCTACTCTTACAGTATCACCAATACCATCTATAAGAAATTTAACAATCTACTTGAGAGATGACCTGTTTTAGGAAGAATGACTTACATTTTTTTTGAAACCTTGTTCAAAAGTGAAAAGTGTGTGTACATTTGAGTTAGATATTTTGATTAGAACTATGGCCTAATGACCAAACAAAATCTTTTAAACATTATATAGCTAAACTTTTTAGGAAATTTTGAAAATAAAACGTCCTTTCCAGCAAAGAAAATATAGGTAAATTTGAAATTTTGAGATTGACCTACTTGATCTAAATACAATATTTTTGAAATATGAGCTGGCCTAATTAGTAAAAAAAAATTGAAATTTGCGTATTTGATTGAAATTTTTAAAGTTGAAAGTGACCTATTAATTGAGTTTTGTGATTGTTAAATATTGGCTTATAAGGCCAGTGATTAAAAATTTGAAGATGGCCTGTATAACCGAAAAAAATTTGAATTACTAAAAAATTTTTTACATTTGATTGAAATTTTTTGAAGTTGAAAGTGGCCTATTAAGTCAAAATTGATTGAGTTTTGTGATTGTTAAAAATGGCTTATATAGCCAATGATTAAAATTTTGAAAATTTGAAGATGGTCTGTTTAGGCAAAAAAAATAAAATTTTGAATTTTGAATTACTAAAATGAAAATTTTGAAATTTGAAGCTGACCAGTGAGGTCCATACATTGATTAATTAAAGTTTTGAAAATTGCAACTGGCCTATATGGTCTAAAAGAGACTTGAAAATTTATAGATAGACCTATTAGGCCAAAATATTTTCAATGACTTGAAAAATAACCTGAAAATAGCAAATATTTAGCACATAAATTAGTTTTCACTAAAATTCTGGCACGAGCCATTTATAGCAAATGTTTCTATTTGCATCTTTAGTCTGAGATTATTCTTGATAGTCCCAAGTGGCTTATAATTGTGTCTATTTCCTTATATTCTTAAGGATTTTAACCTTTTCTTGCACTGATTACTATAATACCTTAGATTAGTCAAGTCACTACTAAACTTTGAAAACCATACTACCTGTGACCTAGTAATCACAAGCAAATATAAGCACTAGTCTGGGAAACCTTTAAACAAATATTGTAGACTTTATATAACTTACTTAGACCTTCTGGTTTCAATAAAAACCAGAACACATACTTTTCAATAATCACAAAGTCAATATTACTACAAGGCCTATTTTATGCCAAAACTATACGAATTTCGATATATCCTGATTATCAGATTAGGTCGACATAGCCTTGCAATAATAATAGACAAGAGAAACAAGGAACCTGCAAGAAAACCGTTTAATGGTTAAGTCAGAAAAGATGATAAGATTACATAGAGGTTTGATTTTAGAATTAATTAAATGAATTAAAAGAAATTTACAAATTCTTTGGAAGATATAATGACTTACAGCTGAAAATAGCTAAGCTGTTCAATATGACTAAATTCCTAAATATTTAGATGTAAACAAACCCGTTTTCGTTTCTTCTATTGTATTTCGATGTTTATGTGTCATTTTATGTCAAATTTTAAATTTCTTTTAATAATTGAGTTAAAATATATTGTGGTTTTCAAGATTATTTATAAATTTTTGTATTATACGAAATAAAAAGAAATACTAGTTGGCTACATATGCAATCAGTATAATTTAAGCCTATTAATGTTTATAGGTATAATAAACCGCAATGTAGTTTACAAGAGCAAATAAACAAATAAAAGAGGTTATAAGCAAAGCTTATATAATAGCTAAGTTAGGCGAGCATTATAGAGTATTGTGCACAGATTTGGGATCCACATTTAAGAAAAGATATATGCTGAAGATTCGGGGTGTCGATATTTCTTTTTTCATTTCTTCCTTTTTTTTTATTATTATTAGCCTTTTGTTGGGATTCTCTGTGGCGTGAAACCCTTGAAAACGCTTATGCAGATATTGTGACTGCTTTTGCCAAGAATAAACTTAACTCTATTAAAATTTAGCCTACAAATTAATAAAAGGAAATTAATAAAGAACTCACCATTTAAATTGTTCTTAAATTTGGATTTACTTTGTTTCCAAGAATTAAATACTTGGATGTTCGGCTTATTCGTTTAAGCGCTTAAGTAGATTTTTAAAGTAGTTAATTAAATTTTAGCCTAGTAGAACATAACTCCAACCCAAACAAGAAAGAAACTCTCAAACTCTGCTCAAAAACTAAGGCCCAGTTAATAGTAAAGTCCAGTCATACATTCAATTCAAGTTAAACACTAACTCAACCCTAGAATAATAAAATGTCAATTTAATTCAAATAGCAATATTTAAAAGATATCAGGGAAGAGTAGTCAGGTTAGGCCCTAACTTCTATCACAAAGCTTTATAGTTTCCTACCCCAAGGGTTATAAGTATATATATCTACTATAAGGCTACAAATAATTCGATCAGTTAATACATTACGTGCTGGAAGATTTCTTAAGGTTCAAAATAAGTCATGTAGTTAAAAAATATGTTAAACACAACTGCCAAAGTGATTTACACCGACATCGTTTTAATAGCAAGTAAACCAACGGCATCGCCTTTAAGCGTGTGTAACTAGTGAAAACATGAAGTGTTGCCATTTTAAGGGCGTATTTGATACTTCCTTAATCATTAATATAAAATATAAAGATTCTCAATACTTTCTTTAATGCATTTAATATTTATTTTGTGTTCTTAGCTTCTATAGGGTTAAAACTATTGTGCTCTCTCTGAACTAAGATACTAATATTTTGCTGTATTATTTATTACAGGTGAAAGTCACTATATATATTTTTTGCGTTGGGAGTGCCCTTATGTTTCAGTCTAAAATATATAATCTCACTTTTTAAATAAATCTACCTACTTACTCTGTTGGCGATCTTCGTAATTAAAATTTTGTAGGGCGGGCAACGCTGAATCAGCTCGTTCCTCTAAGGTGGCAATAATTGTAAATCTCCCGCTCTACACGTGTTTACATGTGCAGTGTGGACTTTTTAAAATGTTCAAAATACGAAAATTGATTGACGAACATTACGAGCTCTCATTGCGTTGAACGTGGTTCACTCTTTCTGAATTTTTGTTGGCCTGTGAAGAGCAGTATATTCTCTGCCTGGAAGGAAGGCATATTTCATCGTCGGTGAGGTCTGCCCTAAAAAAAAAAAAAAAAATGATGAAGAAAAGACATATTGGATTTATGACAAATAAATTGGAGTAGAAGTAGAGATCATTTGCCGATTGTTGAGCCTTTAATTCAAGATTGTACAGTCGTGAACAGAAGTTCGTTCCTATTAAGCTGGAAATAAATATTTATATAAAATAGGGATCATTTCAGGTTCAGCCAAAAACAGTTCAATTAAGCCCCTCTCAATGTTTTTATTTTCTTTTTATTCAAAATAGAGCTTTTATGACATGATTTCCATTTTATATAAATATTTATTTCCAGCCTAATAGGAACGAACTTCTGTTCACGACTGTACATATGAACATTGCAGAAGAGAACAAATATTGTAAAGGGTTTATTCACAGTGATTCACTTTTTTGAGGAAAATCTTATCAGCTGTTGTCAAAATTAAGATACAACACTTACGCTAGGGATTCCCAGGTGGACTTTGACGCTGACAAGACGTTGATTTTATAAATTTTTCTTATTTTACAAGTAAACTTTTTACTGTTTCTTATACTTTTGATTGTTTTATCTACCCCTCGGGGCATGGGTATGATTGGGCAGGAAGACGTTAACATGTCATTCCTCTACCAGGATTGTAGCTCCTTTGTAATAAGTCCAGTCCTCTTCTAGACTCAAGATAGCATTGTAGCTGACTCGGCTTAGCAATTCACATTCTTCCACGACACAAGTTGTTCTTATTCAGTCATCAGAGTTTAAACTAATTTTCACAAATCCTAATATTTTGAGATTCCTTGGATGATTTTCCTTTGTCACTTACTGATATTACTAAATAAGGAGAATACAATGTGCACTGTTTTGTATCTAGATCAGAAAGTAAGGATGTACACCTTATAAATTATGGAAAAAATTCACTCTGTCAGTATAGACCTTAGATTAAAGAGGTTTTTGAGGACTCATATGAAGACTATTTAGGACTGAGATATATATATATATATATATATATATATATATATATATATATATATATATATATATATATATATATATATATATATATATATATATATATATATATATATATATATGTGAAAGGAGTGTTATTTTCTTTAAACAAATATATCATTATTGTAAAATATAGATATTTGTTACATCAATAATGTTATAGGTCTGTGGTGAATATTGAAGTCACTTCATATGATGTTTTCAGAGAAGGGAGAAGAAGAATGTTCTCCGTTTTAATTAAGATTGTCAAAAAATTTAGGATAATAGAATTTAGGGATAAATAAATAGAACAAATAAATTTAAATGTAGAATGACAATAGAGCTTAAGCCACAAGGTTATAAATTTGAAAAACTTAAAATTAGATTCACCAGAAGAAACATTATTGCACACATATATTTAATAACCACCTTTGGCTGAAAATTTGGATAGAGACATTTGAAGGAAACATTAATTGCTTTGCTATTAGAATGTTCAAGTATCTGAGTTTTGGTCAAGAATAGGGGATGAGGTCTAGAAAAAGAACTAGATGATGTTTAACAAAGTAGAAATTGGATTGAAGATGTGAATGTTGTAAAAATTAATGAAAAAAAAGTAGATGTGCATCCGGGTAAGCCAGCTGCAAAGTCTTAGAAGCTCCAACCCCATCACCAGAAGTTATGAGCTTCCTAGTGGTGATGGGGGAAGGGGTGAATGAGGAGTTATTTTTGGAGCCTATTGGATTTCTCAGAAGCTACTGTTGAGGATGCAATAATTTAATTAATTATTTATTATTATTATTATTATTTAAAAAAAAGGATGTTTTTGTAATAGTATTGTGTGTTGAAAGGAGAGCCTGCTATGTTTAGAAAAAGGTGGAGATAAAGGAATGTCTGGGGTTGAAATTTTGCCAGGGATGGGGTCAGGTTTACCTAAAATTTGTATAGAGGTCAAAAGCACTGAAATAAACCCCAGTTTTTTTCTGATTATTCGCCAGGGCTTGGGTTGACCAGGGCCCTGGTCAGTCCATAGGTGTGTACCATTTTGCAGCTCGATAAGATGGGAAGTACCCTTAACATTCCATATATGCAATAGGAATAATCTTATCCATGTATTCATATATTTTATATTTTAAATTATGAGAGTTATCTATTGTTATAGGTATTGTAATGGTATTTTGGTTACAAATTTTTAATGTTAATGTGATTTGTTTAAATCTTTTCTCAGAGCCAATAAAAGTTTGAATTTTATACTCAATATTACTTACATCTGTAAAAGAAGAGTACACTATTGCTAATTTATAAGTTATATAAGAATGCTATGACCTACTCTGCATCAAACAGCAAGCTTTTTGTTTTTTCCTCACCATCTTATTGGTAATTGTGTTCAACAAATAAGAGGTATGTGATTGCTGTTGAAAACTAATACACAAAGCATTAACCACAGAGTGAAGAGGAGGTTCCTTCATTGAAAGCTGCTATATATGCATGTGAACCACAATTATTACAAGCATATTTTAAATTATTTGTACTTCCAAAGCAACTAGGTTCTTTGTGCCCTACAGCCAGAACACTTTGTACACAACTAGAGTTCTTCTGTATACTTTATCTATTTTCAAGTGTGCTATATTATTACATTTAAAAATTGAGTGTCTTGATGTTTGACAAAATTATCATTGCTTAACATAACCTTTTTTTTTTTTTTTTATTATTTCTTGCAATTACCATAATGACTATTGCTATTTTCTGCACTTGCAGAATTACTTAAATTAGTTTTAAAATGTTTCAAAGTATTAGACCTGCTAGTTACACTCACAGACTCAGCATGACCTATAATAGAGAAATTTTTAGGATTTTCATATTTAGAAGTTTTTATTAACATCATAATGACATGCAAGTGATTGTCAAGAAGCTGTGACAAAGAGGGATAATTATTGCCCACCCTATATATAATTTCTTACAGTTAATGGAAGTTTTTGCATTACAATATGACTCAAACTTGTATTACTGGAGTAATTTCCCTATAAAAAATCTACTTGATAAAATTTTAAGTCATAAACATAAGTACAAATTTCATAAATATTTGGAGACTCAAAAAATAAAGGATCATAGCATGGGGTAAAAACTAATCAACCTTAAAAGTAAATTTTAATCAAATTTTTTATAAAACTTTTTATATTCTTAATTTTGGAGTTCTTTGGTAGAATAGGGTTTATACTTCAATGTTTTGTTTAAAATAGATTTAATAAATGACAACCATAACGCAAAAAAAATTTCCCTTTTTC
>SEYY01000292.1:303082-310582 GCA_009176605.1 Armadillidium nasatum
GATGTTATAAAATCTTGGAACCAGTTGTCCTTACAAGCTCAAAAACTCTATGTTAGATTATTCCAGCGCAAACTAAAATGGAACAGAGTATCCAAAATTGAATATAAAGAAATTTGTGACAAAATAGATACAGTATTATTCATCGATGAACTAGTACATAAAGATTTTTTATATTCAGGTTAGTGATTTATAGTTATACATTAACTATTAGTCAATTGAAGTGTTGTCATTTAATATCAGTAAAATTCATAAAATTCAAGATAATTGTTTCTTAATGATTGCACTAGGTATGGATTTTACTCTTTGGCTGCATATTAGACATAATAGATAAATTATAATAAATTTTTTGACTTAGATACTTCATAATAGCTTATGTATAGAAAAAATTTAGAAAAAAAAAATACTTTCCATTCTTTTGTGCAGACTGTTACCAAAAGTACTTTAGGTACTTTAATTTACTTTTCCTTATTTGAAAAGTTGATTAAGACTGCATTTTAACTTTCATTTTTAAGATTAAATTTAATTTTTTTTTATTTTAAGTTTGCATACTTTACTTATAATTTGCTTAATATATATATAATATATATAATATATATAAATATATATATATATATATATATATTATATAATATATATATATATATATAATATATATATTATATATATATATAATATATATATATATATATATATATATATATATATATATATATATATATATATATATATATATATATATATATATATATATATATATATATATATATATATATATATATATATATATATATATATATATATATATATATATATATCTACTTCCAATAGTTTGGGGCATGTCTAAAAGATCTCATAAATAAAGTGGAGACTAAATTTTGGTTCTTAATAAGTTTGTTTTAATATGGTTCCTGTATATTACCATTGTATATGGAAACATTGATACTATTAAAACTTTTCATATAGATATATACTTCAGAATAATAAAAAGTTGCTGACAATATATTTTATCCTATTTTCTGCAAAAACTGCTCAAAGAGTTATTTATATAAGTGAAACCACATATTTTATTGATGAACATATGAACATTATTTTGACCTTAGCACTGCCAGTGGTTACAGTGTTCTGTAGAACAAGTTAAATTTAACTATAAAATAAACTGATGTCAGATTTGCCTGACTTATTCACAGCTAAAACAATACTTTTTCAGACATTTGATTGGACCCCTTGCAATTTATATTGCTGACTTCTAATAATAATAAAGCTAGCTTGAATCTGGATGATTCAATATATGGTATTAAAGATTATCATACTTTTACAGCAGTTTAGTATTATTAGTTTTTCTAGTTGGTTGTCATTTGTTAAATTTGGTTAAAAGCTAGCGTAATTTTTTAAACGTTAACTTTACCTGCTTTCTTTGACAGTTATAATCAGAGATTGAGACCTCAATAAAATGTCTGACTTACTTCCAACTTATGACCCACTAGTCTATAATTTTATTTTGATCTCCTACTTGTAATTTGGAGCTGGTATTTTTAATTTGATTTCAGTCTTTAAGTTACAATAAAAGTTGTTATATATATATATATATATATATATATATATATATATATATATATATATATATATATATATATATATATATATATATATATATATATATATATATATATATATATATATATATAGAATCGAAGCTTACCACCTTAAAGGAAATATTGATATTGCTTGATTTAAATGATTTGAAAAAACTTGGAAAGGAAATGAAGGTAAGACCAATTTTCCTATAATTTTGTTTTTTGAAATATCAATTATTATTATTATTATTATTATTATTATTATTATTATTATTATTATTATTATTATTATTATTCAGTGTAAATGCTATTTTAAGAGTGATGTCTTTAATATACTTTATAAAATTAATATATTAATTACTGATGGGACGATTAATCGTCTTGGTCAATTTTCTGCCAATTGCCAATTAAATTTACAAATATTAGCATTGTAATATCTCTGTTCCACCTTTTTCTGTTGATAGTGAAAGGCTGTTTAGTAGTGGGAGCCAAATATACTCTTCAAGACAAAATCGAATTACTCCAGAAACTGGAGAAAAGACTTTCTGCATCAAATTTAAGAGCTCAAAATTTAAAGTGCTAGAATTTTTGCATGTATGTCCATGTTCTCACATTGTTCTGAAGATACTATTATACAGGGTGTCCCACTCGCTCTCGGCAGTAGATATGCGCTTATAGATATCAAAGTGGTGGTCATAAGTTAATAAATTTGCCATGAACAAACTTTGATGTGTGAGAATCGTGCTGATATCTCAAGTGTTGAAAGCAATCATCATTAGCATCAAAGCATGCCTGCACAGGCTTTCCCATGTTAGGGAAAGTTGCTGCCAACATATTGGGAGTCACAGCCTCAATCGGCTGCCAAATGTTGTCTTTAATTTGCATGAGAATACATATCCTATTGGGGTACACATTCCCTTTCAGCATGCCCTATTGGAAAGTAAGGTCAGGCGAACTTGGGTGACCAAAATTCCTTGGAAATGACTGGATCTGTAAAGAAGGACTTAATTTTATAAATGCTGGAATGAGGTGGTGCCATCCTGCTGGAAATAGTCAGTACAGAGTTCTTAGTCATCCAAAAACTCATTGAAGATGTTCTTTTGATCAGTATTTTGATATTTATGAGCTCATATCTGGGGACGAGAGGTAGTGGGACACCCTGTACTATATATATTAAAATTGCATGTATTTACACATTATGGATAAAAGATAAAGAAAAAACAATTTAAATACTCCTCATTGTAAAATTGCTAAATTTATTAAAATAATGGAAATTTTTAAAATATACTTTTTCAATTTCAACGTCGTCGTCATTTACTATAATCGTCATTGTAATAAAATTCTTTATTGTCCCATCACTAATATTAATATATTTTCATAAATTAAAAATAGTGCTTAAGATATGTCTTCAAGTACTAAAGAATTTATTTAAAAAATATTTTGTCAAGCTTCTCTATCCTCTACGAAAGCACATCACATAAAGGATACTTCACAAAAGTTTGCAAATTTATTATCACAAATCTTGTATTATTATTATTATTATTATTATTATTATTATTATTATTATTATTATTATTATTATTATTATTGTTCCTTTTGTTAGATTAGTTATTTTTTTCCTGACATTACCTTTTTAAGTTAATTTTTTATGGATTGACTTGGATTTTTCCAGTACTTTAAAATATATTTTCCTGTAGCATATAAAAAATTTGTGATGATGCTAAAACACCGTTATTGAACTTAAGTGGAATCGAATGGTTTTAACTTATGAAATTAGAATTTTAGGGCATAGCTTGTAAAGTAATTTTTCTTCTTGAACCTGTGGTTGCGTTTGTATCTATTCTCTTCGGAAGTTTTTGTTCTTTCATCGTTTTATTCTCTTTTAGGTTTGAAATATTTACGTTAATTAAAAATATTTTCCATGTTGAATATTTTGTTTCTCAATTTTAAGTAAAAGTGTCTCTTGAAGTTTTCTTTAATATAATTTTTTACATGTTTTCAAAAATGTCAAATACATTTTCAACTAAACATATGTTAAAAATGCACTTTTTTTCTGCTAATACCAACTTTGCAAGTTGAAATGCAGGGATATTGTATTTTTCTCTACGTTCTTAAGCAGAATGAGTCTTCCTTTTTATACGAGGGTAGACTAAAAAGTAACTCCTGTTCTGCCGTAAAATCTCATACACTACAAAAAAAAAGGTCAAAGGTTTATTCAATGAACATGTAATATTATTTTTTTTACATAATCTTCGTGAACATGAATACATTTCTGCAAACGTTGAAACTGGTTGAAAAGAAGTTTTGATCCGTTTTCCGGAACCAGTCTGGTACCGCTTTCTTCACCTCATCATCTGAATCAAATCTCACTCCCAGGAGACTTCAGCTTTGGAAATAAGTGAAAATCACTGGGGGCCAGATCAGGACTGTATGGTGGGTGATCAATGACCTCGAAGTTCAAGTGTTGAAACTTCTGAAGCTTCTGGGCACTGCAATGTGGTCGAGCATTGTCATGATGTGGGAGGAAAATACGGTTTGGTCATTCGACGGATGCGGCTCTTCAATTTCTGGAGAGTTTCCCAATAACGATCAGAGTTTGCATTCGTGCCCTTCGGCAGATATTCTGAATAACGAGTCCCTCCATATTCCAAAAATGTTAAATGCTGAGACTTCAGTCTTAAACTGATGAGTTTGGGTGTCTGAATTCCATAGAGGCTACGTTTCGTCTCCAGTTACAATGTTTTGAACAAATTCTGTATACCTTCGTCATGCAAAAATTCAATCACTGCACGTTGCTTCAACAAAGTATCACTATTAGCTTTCATTTTTTTATCACTGCACAACAATGAAACCAAATAACTATACCATTAGAGTGTCAAATCTATTCTACAAGCTTCAATCTTTCAAACTCGGGTCTAAACATGTTTATACCTGCTTCCGTTGTTTAGCAACGCATCAGCTCAGCTCGCCCTCGTATTTCTTTTCTCACTATTGAGTGAAATGTATTGATTTTTATTTTATGTGTGCCACACTAGCTGTGTGCATGATTTTCGTAATCGAAATGGCATTGGAAATGTCTATAAACTATATACATATATATTAAAAAAAAAAAAATTATGAACAGTGGAAGCCACTCAATTCATCATTATAATTTTGTATCACAGTTCTTCTTGTTTTTTATTTATATATATATATATAGGGTTGGATCATGCAAGGAGAATCAAATGCAAGGGGGACAAGACTAGTAATCCGGCCATATAATTAAAAATAAATTGTATATAAATGAGAAAGAAGCAATATATATATATATATATATATATATATATATATATATATATATATATATATATATATATATATATATATATATATATATATATATATATATATATATATATATATATATATATATATATATATATATATATATATATATATATATATATATATATATATATATATATATATATATATATATATATATATATATATATATATATATATATATATATATATATTGCTATATTATATATATATATATATATATATATATATATATATATATATATATATATATATATATATATATATATATATATATATATATATATATATATATATATATATATATATATATATATATATATATATATATATATAGCAAACCTCAATGCTGATTTTATTGAAGTCTATGTAGCTCTGCTTTCGTAAGAAAATATTAAAAAAATATTAATTTATGATTTCGGCTGTCGTCGGGAGTGACGTTCTTAAAAACAGATGGGAAAAGAAAAACATCAGATGGAACATTGAGAAGAGAAGAGAAGAGTTTGGATTAAGCGACAGGGTTGAATCACGCGAGGAGAATCAAATGCAAGGGGGACAAGACTAGTAATCCGGCCATATTATTATTGCTTATTGCTTGCAACAACACCAGGAACAGCATTATCTTCTGGAGAGCTCTTTGAGAAAGTGTTTAGAGGTTAGATGGAGAAACCTAGTCCCACTGAAAGGGTGAAAACCCTACCTGAGAGTTTATTTAAAACTCAAGGACTGGCACTGAAACCAACGAGCTGAAAAACATGATCTTTTAGAGCACTCTAAGAGAGGGACTTGTAAACGCAGATGGCGTAATATGCTGGCCCCACTGACAGGGTGAAACCCCTTCCAGGGAGAAGATGTAGAAGTAGTAGATTAATTTAAAATATTAAAAATATTATTCCAAAAGAGACTTAAAATTTTAAGTGAAATTTGAGGAACAATATTTCTTTCAGAATTGGGGAAAAATGTGTAAAAATGTTCGTAACTTTTGCATTAAAATATTTTATGCTTTGACATTTTGATGGTTTACATTTAAGGTATATTTAAACATTTATTTATTTTTTTATCAGTTGCCTGTGTCTGGGACAAAAGAAAATATCATAAAATCTTTATTGAAATGTGACAAGTCCCAGAAGACAATGTCCCAATTTTGCAAAACTGAAGTTAATGAAAGTCAAATAATGAAGATGTAAGTTGTTGTTATCTTCATTAATTATTTATTATTATTATTATTATTATTTATTATAAATATTATTATTATTATTATTATCATTATCATTTATATATTTTTATTATTGTTCCGTATATTCTCTCTCCCCCTTAAAAAGGAAAACCTATTCCATTTGTATCATTTTTTTTAAAAGCAAAGGTCGTTTTATGTGACCTTTTCGGAGGGCGCCAGCCCGACGATGCTTACGCAAGCCTCTTATTATTATTTTTATTATTATTATTATTATTATTATTATTATTAGTAGCAGCTAATAATAATCATTATCATCATCATCATCAGTAGTGTGAATTCCTGTTGTATGTAGAATTTAAAGCCCTCCTTTTTTGCACTGTCAGTCATCAACAATATTTAATTAAGAATGGCAGGATAAAATTTCAAAAAGTAGTCTTTGTTATATAATAAACGGGCTTAAAGAAATGAGTTATATGGAATTTTGATGTTGATACATCTAAAAATATTTAATATACACAAATTAATTTTTAAGCCATATTTTTTTTTTTTGTATTCATATTTTAATCAGTTATGTTTAGCTAATTGTTAGAAAACTTAGTTTTTCTTATTTTAATAGATGTTATTATGTAATTATGTGCTAAAGAACGACTATAAATTTTTGTTTATTTTGTATTTATTTTTTTTTTAAATGGGTAATCAATTCTTTTCTCTGTATTTCTTGTGACGATGCATCGAAAGTGTAAATATATTTTTATTATCATTATTATTCTTGAGAGAGTGGTTGAGTTGTTATTCCTCATTGCCATCCTATTTAATTATCATCATCATCATCATCATCATCATCATCATCATCATCATCATCATCATCATCATCATAGGACGAACTTCGTCACCCCAGCAGCAAATTTTCAGTTTCAAAAAAAAAAAATATATATATATATATATATATATATATATATATATATATATATATATATATATATATATATATATATATATATATATATATATATATATATATATATATATATATATAATATATATATATATATATAATATATATATGTTCTTTATTGTAAAAATATTTCTTTTTAGTTTTCCGATCCTTATTGTGTAATCATTATAGCTTAAAATCCAATTTTCAAATTACTCAACAGAAAATGAAAATTAAATTGTGTTATATAATTTAGTAAAAAAATCAATTTAGAATATTGATAAGAAAATAGTAAGTTTTATATTTTTTATAGAATGAATAGTGAAATTTTAATGTTGCAAATACTCATCAATTATTTATTTTATTATTTATTTTGATTTAATAATCCTTAAATTTTTGTTTATGTTCAGTTTATAGTTTGTTTACTTTTAGTTTAAATATTCTTTTAAGATTGTCACTTTCAGGGCGAAGGAATATATGGGAAAGTGTTT
>SEYY01000292.1:315582-343082 GCA_009176605.1 Armadillidium nasatum
ACATAAGCTTTCTAAAATGAAAACACCTTTCCAACTACTTTTATCTTGGAAAATCCAAATATTAGTCAAAGCCCTATTCAAGGAGGGGGGTGTTATAAATTATATGGTGAGTAATCGTTCATTTGATTATTATTTATTAATTTGATTTTTAGGCCAAGCTTTACTTTACATATTTACCTTTATTAGAAGCAAATATTTTTATACATAGGAGAACAGTCACCACTGTTTTTACATCTTTCCGAGAATTTTGTCTTCAGAATCCCCTGATATATATATATATATATATATATATATATATATATATATATATATATATATATATATATATATATATATATATATATATATATATATATATATATATATATAATAATAATAAATCTTCATCCCCCAGGAGGACTATCGTCCTGTCAGTGGGATCTTTCGAGGAAGATCCTAGGGTTTTACGGGCCCACGGCGGTTACCGCTGGCTGGGCCAGGCCTATCGCGGATGCCGGATATTTTTCCCATCAGTGGCAAGGGCACTCCACTGATGTACTCGTTTAAACGACTGAGTCATTCGGAACTAAGCGCAAGGAGAAACAGCTCACATTTCTCGCTCCGGCCAGGCCTCGAACCCTGGACCTCTCGTTTGCCATAACGAGTGCTCGATCGACTGAGCTACGGAGCCACTATATATATATATATATATATATATATATATATATATATATATATATATATATATATATATATATATATATATATATATATATATATATATATATAATATATATATATATATGGAGAAAAATGCCAGATGCCTACAAATCCCATACCACAGGAACGAAAAACAAAACTACCATCTAAAATTAAAGGCCAATATGCTCAGATTCAGAGTATTTAAAAGCCAAAATGCTCAGATTCAGAGTATTTAAAAGTGTAAGTGTCAGAGGAAGACCGAAAATGGGAAGAATGAATTGTCTCTGTATTTCTCTAATTATGAGGATAGGAGTTAAGCTTGTTGTCAGAGAGTTTCTCAAAGAAAGTATGAGAATGTCTTGAAAGTTGAGTCTTGCAGGGTTGTCCTCAAAGGATTTTTAAGATGTGAAACTGATTTGTTCTCTTAGGTATGTAGGGTATATTATCCATATTGCTAACTGCTGCTACCTTTCATCCAATGTTTTATGTTGATAAAAAAAAATTTTCATAGTAAAATTTATTTTTTACGTCTTCCATTTTTTTGGGGGATAAATTTTTTTTTATAAATTTAAAATCTTTAGTCTGACTGTACTTATGTTTTATAAATAAATATAACTTATTATCAATCATATTTTTAAGTGAAATAATTAGCGTTAAATCCTTATAAAACATGAAATGAAATTGTAAACTATAGTATAAAAAAATAATAATAATAATAATTGGAGTTTTGGTATCACCCTGTAACTTACATATACATTATTTCAGGTTTGCACAGTGAAGGTAGAGTGATTAATTCCCTCTTTGGTTTCTTCTTTTGGGATATTTTGTATCTTCCAATACCAGATGCCTTTCGAACACAGCATCAAGCCACTCCTCTCGATTTGGATTCACCAGAATTTTATTCTCGTCGAAAAGAAGAAATAGATAAAAGGTAATAATAATAATAATAATAATAATAATAATAATAATAATAATAATAATTCAAGAAAAAATGCCTAAACTATGAAAGTGTTTTCTACAAGTTGGTCTGGTTTAATTATGTTTAAAAATAATATATATATATATATATATATATATATATATATATATATATATATATATATATATATATATATATATATATATATATATATATATATATATATATATAATCACCATTATCATTCATATCTGATAATTTGTTTTTGAAATTTTTAATAAATATTGTTGAAATTTTATTAATAAATTATTATTTCAGTCAACCAATGAAATAAATTTATAGGTATGATAAGGATCAAAAGTTAGAGATTTCTTTTATCTACACTGCAACCCAAATTCACTTTAAATTTTACAGGCTCTCAGAAATGGTTAATTGGTCGTTTGATGAAACAACGGAAAATTTATTTAATGTTTGGGTTGAAAATGAAAAGTGTGTTTCCATCATTGATTGGAATCTTTTCTCCAGCTTCGATTTTCTTATGGTATTTTATTTGTTACTTTTAATAGTATTAAATCTTCCTTAGACCTGCTAACTGGCTCTTATTATTATTATTATTATTATTATTATTATTATTATTATTATTATTATTATTACAGACAGTATATTAAGAACTATTTTGCTGTCTTTTCAGTCCTCTAGTTATGTAGCTAATATTTTATTTATCATGAATTTTATTGTTGTATCTGCCTATTTATTTTGATGATGGAATTTGTTGTAGATTATTTACATGACAAAGTTGAAAAGTTAGATATTGTTCTTAAAGGAAAGTGAACACCAACTGCATCATGTCTCTTAATTGGCCACTATGATCGAATAAGAGTTTTGATGCCCTTGCAGATGAATTGATATTTCGATCATGTTATTTTCTTAATGAAAATTCACCAATGCTCTTAGTAAACACATGTAGTACCCTTAAGCATTTGACTTCTTAGCTCAGTTGGTTTCCTCTACGGCGTCTCATTCTCTGCTGGCTAGAAAACATTCTTCCTTAGGTATGACTCATACGCAGAATCCAGATTGCAATACTCTGCAGTTCATGATCTTAATCTGCATCTGTGCCCATCCTCTACTACTTACACCTGGGAGCTTTGTTTATTCATTATATTTTTTATACTAGTGAGGGAACGATTAAGAATTTCTTTACGATGACGATGACGATTATAGTAAATTTGATGATGAAATTGAAAAAGTATATTTAAAAAAAATTTCATTATTTTCATAAATTTAACAATTTTATATTGTCTTTATTCTTTATAAAAATGTGTAATTTCATGTAATTTTAATATAATATATGGTGTTCCACTTGCTATCGGCCCCAGATATGCGCTTATAGTTAAAAGTTAAATAAAACTTAAACTTAAAATTTGCTATGAGCAAACCTTGGTGTGAGAGAATCCTGCTGACATCACAACAAGTGTTGGAAGTGATTGCCATTAGCATCATAGCATGTCTGCACACGTTTTTACATGTAAGGAAGGTTGCCGCCAACATATTGGGAGTCACAGCCTCAATTTCCTGCCGAATGTTATCTTTCAGTTGTATGAAAAGATATGTATATGCTTTCCCTTTCATCATGTTCTATAAAGAGTAATCCAGCCAGGGTAAGGTCAGGCGATGGCTAAAAGTCCCTTGGAAATGACCGGATCTTCAAAGAAGGACTCAATTTCATACATGCTGACGTTGGAGGTGTGGCAAACGACGCTATACTTCTGAAAAAGCCAATAAAGGGTTCTTCGTCTACAAATGATTTAGGAACTCATTAAAGATGTTCATATACAAATTTTATTAACTTATGACCAGTGCTTTGATATCTATAAGCGCATATCTGAGGTCGAGAGCTAGTGGGACACCCTGTAGAATCTTTAAAACATTGATTATAAAAATTTTAATATGAGAACATGGGCAGACATGCAAAATTCAGTATTTTAAATTTAGAGCTCTCATATTGTAACACAGAAACAATCTTTACTTCATTTTCGGAGTTAATTCGATTTCGTCTTGGAGTGTATATTCCCCCCACTACTAAATAGCGTTTCGCTTTCATTAGAAGGTGGAGCAGAGGGATATTTATATATTTATAAGCCAATATATGTAAATTAATCGGCAGAAAATAGAAGATGACTATTGAGAAAAAAATGACGATGACAATTATTCGTCCCATCACTAATTTTTACCTAAAGTAACAGGAATCACACAAACTTGTGTCATGCTGCCCTCAAATACTTAGTGATTCCCTTTTGGGTCTCCTTGGCACAATTAATCCTCAAATAACACTATTGAGGAATGATTCCCTCTTTGTGCCAGCCTCAGTGAAGAGCCTACACTACTTTTAACCTTCAATATGCCATTTCATACGGCTAAAATAAAAATTGGTCTTACCATATATTCAGTTCACAAACTACAATTTGCAAATACAGAATTAGATCCAAAGGCAACACATGAGAGACATTTTTCTCTTCAATTAGAATAGATCAGAGGTAGAAAAATACAAATAATAATTAACTTTTGTAACGAAATTTTCGACATTATAACAATTACAAAATAATTTTGTATTTTTGAACTTTAGAATTTAGTAGGAATTTGGAGTTTTATGACATTGGGATCTAATTGCATTTCCTTTTAAATATCATTACGATACTTTCTCACTAATATTTTCTTTAAGTTTTCTGGTACCGGTTCACATTTTTATTGCAACAAGATTAATATGAATCTGGTTGATACCGTTTGTAACTGCTAATAAAAACATACTAAAACTGAAAAATTGTTTTTTAGCTATTAGCTTTAATAACCTTATATAAGTGTATCTTCTAGCAGTAATCGCACTTACGTCTATCTTCTGACATAATCATTTATATACCGACCAAATATGTTTGCAGTTGATAAAAATCTGGAAAGAAATTATTTTTAGCAGCAGGGTAGTTAAGAGTAAAAGAACAATACTAAAAGTGGTAGTAAGCAAAATTTAAGTTGATAAATTTTGTAGATATATGACACATTAAGCAAAATAAGTTGATAAAATGATGTAGATATATGACACATTAAGCAAAATTTAAGTTGATAAATGATGTAGATATATGACCCATTACGCAAAATTTAAGTTGATAATTGATGTAGATATATGACTCATATTTTATCGTTACCATACTACACCCTATTTTCTTATCGTAAAAGTCGTTTTCATTTTTCAGGGCTTAGTTCAGGGATTAGGTTTGAGTCTTATTTCCGCCATTTGCGAAAGACTTGCTAAAGATCACCGTTTTACAAGAAGCGGATTTCCAGATCTAATTGTGTGGGATCCAGTCAGCAAAGTAAATTATATATATATATATATATATATATATATATATATATATATATATATATATATATATATATATATATATATATATATATATATATATATATATATATATATATATATATATATATATATATATATATATATATATATATATATATATATATATATATATATATATTCCTTACCTTACCTTCTCACCCCCTGACCACCCCATGTTGAGGCGGCCACACTTCGCTAATGAAGCTTCCTGCCGCAGTCGGTCTCGTCCAGAGATCCTTCAAAGAAGTGATGCCCCAGAAGATTTTGGGGCGAGAGTTGGAAGGACAGCGTAATAGAAAGTGTTTCACGGTCTCCGGGGCCATTCCGCATCTAGTACAGGTGGGAGATGTTGCCTGGTTTATTTTGAATTTGTGTTTGTAATGTTGTAGGTTTGGGTGGTGCCCGCATCTCAATCTTGCAAGTGAGGTTTGTAAGTGTCTTGGGAGGTTGTTGAAGTCGGGGTTTATTTCGGGGGGGGGTCCGTTTAGTGTGTTGTTTGGAGGTCTGTTTATCAAGTATGAATGTGTTAGTTGAGTGTGTATATGTTTGGTTGTTGTGGTATTGGGGGGAGGAGGGGGGATGTGATTTAGGATCTGTTTGTAAAAGGCGCCGGTGGACGATGGAGGGTGTGTTAGTCTCTGTGGGGTAGGTTGGAGGAGAGTATTGTGACATGGGTGTGTGGGTAGACGTGTTTTTGCGTAAAATTGGGTGCCTATCATTTCGAGGTGATTCCTTATAGGTAGTATCTTGGTTTCGTTATGTAGGTGTTGTTGAGGGGTTGTGCGTGTGCAGCCGGTGATGGTGCGAAGGGCTTTATTTTGCGTTATTTGGAGTTTCGTTAAGTTTTTGTCGGAGATCAGAGGGTGCCAGACAGGGGAGGCATAGTTAATGGTGGGGCGTATAAATTGTTTGTAGATTGCAATTGAGGTTTGTATGTTGTTGTTTATGTCTGTATTGGCCACTGTTTTGAGGATGTTGAGTTTTCTGTTTGCGGCTGAGGTGGTATTTTGAATGTGCTTGGAGAAGGTGAGGTGAGTGTCAAATGTTAGGCCGAGAATTTTTGGGGTTTTGTTGAGGGGTATGGGGGTGTTGTTTAGTAGGACTTGTGGGTGGGTGTTGGATATGTGTTTGTCTGTTGTTATAAGGGTTATGGAGGATTTGTTTGGGGATGCCGTCATCCTGTTTTCTGCTAGCCAAGATTGGAGTTGTGTTATGTAGTCTTGTGTGAGAGATGTTGCGATGGTGAGGTTTTTGTGAGTGGTGGTAATAGTTTTGTCGTCTGCGTATGATATTATGCGGGTGAAAGTTGTTTGGGGTTGAGGGAGGTCTGCTGTGTACAGGTTGAATAGAGTGGGGGAGAGTATGGCTCCTTGCGGAACTCCGTTCCTTAAGTTGATGGTACGTGATTTATGGCCGTTTTTGTTGTATTTGGGCGGTTCTTCCTGATAGGAAGTTGGTTAGCCATTTCTTAGTGTTTGTTGGGATGTTGGATTGGAGGATTTTATGGATAAGATTATGTTTCGGGACAGTATCGAAGGCTTTGTTTATGTCAATTGCTATTAGTATAGTTTTGTGATAAGGCTTATGGTTTAGTCCGTTTATTATAGGTTGGATGATGTTGGTAAGTGCAGTGGTGGTGGAGTGGTTGGGTTTGAACCCGTGTTGGAAGTTTTGTTGTGGGATGAATTGGAGGATAGAATTTAGGATTAGTTTTTCAAGAAGTTTTGAGATGGTGGATAATAGGGAGATTGGGCGGTAGGATATATATATATATATAATATATATAATATATATATATATATATATATATATATATATATATATATATATATATATATATATATATATATATATATATATATATATATATATATATATATATAATAGATTATATCGTAAAATGCTTATAACATTTCTTTGTTTGTATAACATTTCTAATTTCATCAGTATTGATAGTAAATTTTTATTATTTTATGACAGAAAATTGACTTAAGTTCCTTTATGCTATCCAATTTAATGAAATTTTTTGCTTTTCTTTTTTTTAGCAAAGTCGAATTGTTGAAGTAAAAGGACCAAATGACAAATTATCCACTAAGCAAATTTTGTGGCTTGATTTCCTCCTGAAGAAAGGAGCCTCGGCAGAAGTTTGTCATGTTGAAGGTTTGATGCTAAATTTCTTTCTTTCTTTCTTTCTTTTTTTTATTTTTTAAGACTCATATGTACAGTTGTCAACAGAAGTTCGTTCCTATTAGGCTGGAAATAAAATTTATATATAATATTTTATATATTTATATTTATATCATCATCATCATTGTAAACACCTTGTCCACGCATCCCCTACCCACTTTGAAAACCCCTTGTTCCTCTCAAACCTGATCTCTTGTCGATTCTTTCACTCTTGTCACTAATACCCTCCCATAAATTTTCCCTATCCACACTCAACACTTATATCCCTATAATTTTTACGCTTCATCTTATCCCCTTTTCCTTATATATATACGCTATACATGCATCCTGCCATTCTGAGGCAGTCTCCTTTCTCCCCAACACACATTAAACATTCTAACCAGCTAGTTAACCATCTCTCCAGCTCCCTCTCTTATAATCTTCCCCATATACACCGTCCGGTACCTGACCCTATTTCTCTTTTTACCTTTCTCACTGCTACTTTCACCTCCTCCCTCATATATATATATATATATATATATATATATATATATATATATATATATATATATATATATATATATATATATATATATATATATATATATATATATATATATATATATATATATATATATATATATATATATATATATATATATATATATATATATATATATATGTATAGCGGTAGGAATTAAAAGAAGCACGAAACTTGTAACCAAGCGAATTTCTCCTCGAAAGCAGAGAAGCTCAGATTTACATACTCAAGACGTATCGCAAGACTCTGAACTACCCTCAGCACCCGCAGGTTCACAGACAGAAAACGCAGATTTTAAAGGCAAAACTAAAAAAGGAACTAAAAGAAAAAGAAAGTCATAATATATATATATATATATATATATATATATATATATATATATATATATATATATATATATATATATATATATATATATATATATATATATATATATATATATATATATATATATATATATATATATATATATATATATATATATATATATATATATATATATATATATATATATATATATACTTTTAAATTTATAGTTTTAAATGGCATGATTTCAAATAACATGCAATGATTTTCAAGTGATAATTTTTTTTAAGTCAAATTGTTACTTATTTGTCATGTTTTTTTATCATAGGGTTTTAAATTCAATATATATATATATATATATATATATATATATATATATATATATATATATATATATATATATATATATATATATATATATATATATATATATATATATATATATATATATATATATATATATATATATATATATATATATATATATATATATATATATATATATATATATATATATATATATATATATATATATATATATATTATGAAACCATTTCCATTTTTAATAAGTTAATATCTTGAAAATTGTTTATCAATTAATTGTAAGAAATTTAACAGTTTAACCCTGTAAAAATTTTAAAATATATAAAAATTTTTTATTTTACATATTTTTAAAAATATATATATATGAAATTACGTTTTTTTTTTTTTTTTTTTTTTTTTTTTTTTTTTTTTTTTAAAGTAATGCATCTTTTCACAGTAAACTAAGATTTATATCATTATTATTATTATTATTATTATTATTTATTATTATTATTATTATTATTATTATTATTATTATTATTAGGATATATTGCAACGATTGATTATATTATTGATAGTTCCCTTTTTCTACTGTCTAAATTGATTTCTTGCAATGCAATAAAAAAAAAAACGTAAATTCAGAAGAAAAGTCCTGAATCCCCCACATTATCCTTCCCAGGTCTTTGATATTGTCTCGGAAGATTTTTTTTAACAGTTACTCAAAGCTTAGATAGCTATATGAGGAAAGAACAAAGACACTCTTCTTTTATCTTTATTAATATATTATTTACATAGGGCAAATGGGATAGGATAAGCCTGCAAACCGAAAAACAGAACAAAACATTAAGCATATTTACAATGATGAGAAGGATAGAGAACTTATTCTCAATCCTTCTCATAGAAACATTTAACGTTCGATCGTCTGGATATATATATATATATATATATATATATATATATATATATATATATATATATATATATATATATATATATATATATATATATATATATATATATATATATATATATATATATATATATATATATATATATATATATATATATATATATATATATATATATATATATATATATATATATATATATATATATATATATATATTATATATAATTATATATATAATATATATATATATATATATATATATATATATATATATATATATATATATATATATATATATATATATATATATATATATATATATATATATATATATATATATATATATATATAGCAGCATTTCACTTTTTCACCCTCACACATCTGCAATTTAAACATATAAAAAACAATCAATTATTATTATTAGATACATATTAAAAATATTCCTTTTATTCTAAAGACTTGTCCAAAAACTGAAATTGCATACAAAAAAACTTTGGAATGTACCGTTTAAAATTTAAAGTTGATAAAAAGTTTTAATGTAGTATGTTATTTTGATTACTTCAAAGTGGAGGCTTTTCAAGATTGGTTGACTTCTCATAGACCCATTATATACGAAAGCTTAAAACGTTGCGTCAGTAACGCTAAAGACTGCCAACAATTGATCAATCACTACTAGGTGTTGAAAGCTACTTTATGGAAATATACAGCGTTTTTAAGGCAGTTATGCGTATTTTTAGTTCAAAATATACATTGTGCAGGTAGAATGTATTGGTATTATTCATCTTTAGTAGTAGAATAAACATTCTGAATAATTAACTTTCATCTTTTTGACTGGGATAGTCTTAATAGGTCCATTGGGCTTCTAACTGTCTTATGTGTTGCTCATTGAGTCACTCGATGGACTCAACAAATTTCGGTTTTAAGTATTTAAGGATGAAGTTCAACGACGAAAAATACAAAAGGTTGATGAGAACTAAGTTAGTCGACATATTTGTTTATAATTCGACTTAATATATTGTTAATATAATTATAGAGTCGGGTCAATTATTTGCATGATGAAAATATAAATCTTAAATAACGAGTGACAGTTTTACTACTTATAACTGGAAACAGTCTTAATAAGCCCATTTGGCTTCTATCTCAGTTTTACCAAGTTCTTATGTTCTTTTATACTTACCTCACATTTTCGCTTCGTGACCACTTTTAGTTTATATATGGAATGGAGAGTTTTAGATAATGATAAGTTCCCCTTGTTAGTTTAATGTTAGGGTTGAATGATAATGTGTAATATCAAACCTTAGAGGATTTAATATATATATATATATATATATATATATATATATATATATATATATATATATATATATATATATATATATATATATATATATATATATATATATATATATATATATATATATATATATATATATATATATATATATATATATATATATATATATATATATATATATATATATATATATATATATATATATATATATAGTATATATATATATATATTAGTCTTTAAAAATGGATGATTGAATAAATTGCTAGAGAACGCAACTGGAGAGATAACGAACATTATCCTTAAGTTCGAGTGATTATACTACTGACAGCTGACAATTGGAGATTAAAGGATGTTAAGATAATGGTCGTTCAGCTAACATCGTACCAAATTAGCAGTTTAAGATCCAATTTATATTATCTATCTGCGACAGAGGTAACGTATTTTGTAAATGTTTACTTTTATATTTTCTTTACATGATTTTAATGTTTTTCTTAACTAAAATTTATCATCAGTTTAATTTCCGTTTATGTGGCAAGACGTAAAAGCTGCATCCTGGGAGAAAGGAAACGTGAATTAAAAATCGAATCTTATTTTATATTTGAAATTCTATTGAGCTTGAAATGTGATTTGAAACTTATTTGGAAATTTAAAATTTTTTATATTTGAATCGAGAAGGTAATTATAATATACTATACAACGGTTTAGAATTGTGTTGAATGTAAATATTTTCTAGAACTTAAATAAAATTTATTTCTTTACGGTAAATAAAACGGTGCATTTAGTGTATATAATTAAAAATATAGATATAGAAAACTCAATCCTATTTTTAGTTTCTTCAAGCAGCAACGTTTTTGCTATTGGTGCAGTTCCACATTAATAAGAGGTCAAACAAGGCTAGATCGGTTTTAAAAAATTTTTTTTATTGCTAGATAACTACAAAAGAAATACGAAATCTGCCGTATTTTTGAGCTCTGATATTATTGGACAGTCGCTATGAGAAATCTTATCGAGTCTGGTTATATGGAGGTCTGATCGAATAGCTTCTCCCATAATTACACATATATATGTACTTTGTTAAGCTGAATTATAAACAAATAACATGGAAACCAAGTAACTAATAATAATAATAAGATTTGTCAAAAATACCCATAGAAAGGTACAAGAGACTCAGAATGAATCCAGATACTAAATATGAATTTTTCTGGTCCTATAATATATACTGCACAACAACACAGCCTTTAAAAACTGTCAATCATACTATGCCTTGATTACCCATATACTGATTAAACTTTTCCTTACAGGTTGAAAGGGCTACGTACCCTCAATCATATCCTGTGGTAAAAAATCTCCAAAGTTAACATTTATTGCTGAATAACTTCTTTACATGTAGATTACAGGGTTTTTTTTTTTTTTTATCTCATGACCCATTGTTATAAAGTATATTTTATGATCTTATCAATGTCCATGTAGTATCTCTGTTCATTTGGAAATCCAAAAGATTTATAGTGAATATTTCTGGCAATCCTTTGCCTTCTGAGGACATAGTTTTGCTTATTTAACATAATTGTTCTTATAATAATCATAAAAGTTTGAGCTTTTCATATTTGCTTATGGAATCTGGTTAATGAGGAAAGGAAAACCCGAACATCTAAGACGAACAATTAAAAGCGAATATCGACCTTAATTACTTTGACTGGGAGAGTCTTGATAGACCCATGTGGTTTCTAACTGCCTATTTTTCTTGTTTTCTTATTTAAGCCTATTGTGCTTGAATGGAAAGAACTATTGGCAATTGATAAAAAAATTTGGTAAATGTGAATAATATTCGATCCTGTGAGAAATTTCCTTTCCGTAGAAAATATTCCCAATTCAATTAAAGTGATGACATTAATGTCTTTCCTAGACGTGAAACCAAAACCAGTATGTACATTGAACTCTATCAGTCATGGTCTGTCTAACATAACCAAAATAAAATTAATTGCATGATTACCTTGATCCCTACTTTTAAAATTGCTATTTGTTATTCCTACGCCATGTTAGTTATATTTTAGATCTCTAAACACTGCTACGACAATTCTATATTTCTGTCGAAATAACGCCAGATCTTGTTCTTTATGTTTTAAATGAAACTATTTCTCATATATTTCAGAATAAAAATTCTTATTACAATATCCCAAGTGAAGAACTAAACGCTGGTTTTAGGGTTAACCAAACTTATTTTAAATAACACTAGTATAATACAATTACATTAATTAAGACACCTTTATTTTTATTATGAAAATGATCTTGGATGGACACCAAATACAGGGTAGGATCGTGGATATTCTTGCTTTTAACTTAATAATAGCTTCTTTTAAACACGATCAATGTAAGTAAGTATTTTGAACCATTTCTCGATATTCACAGTTTATTTTCTTGACTTGACCTAATTAAGAAATAGAAAGGTACGAACATTTCGATACTTGGCAGTAGTACATTCTTCTAACTAACTTATTTCTGTTCTTTACTATATTCAATTATGGTACAACAAAACTTTTCACTTCCTATAAAAAATGGTTAAAAGCGTAATTTTTACACTTCGGTTGAATCAAAGTTAAAACTTTGGGCTAAATCACATAAAAATAATGGTCTGCTGTAAAATCGACGAATAGAAGCCCTTGTATAAATACATATTTTTCTTTTCTTTTCTTTTATCCCATAGATGTTTTATCCGTCGGTGAAATTCATAGACTTTAATTAACTATATAAACTGTAGTCTGTAGTCATAATAATATGCTGTGACTGTAGTTAAAATTTATGTTGAAATCACAGTATAAATAATATATTTATACTATGGTGAAATTAGTCTTATTCAAGGAGGTCCCCCTCAGGCAAATGTTCCTCTGATAATCCTCTCTCTTGGATCTAATGAACATCCAATTAATACTATGGGGGATATGTCTCTGAATCCCCCTAGACCTTCTATTTCTACCAAATCCAGAGACTGGACATTTCAGGAGTTTATTGCTAGTTTTATTCTGACATTGTTTAGATTTCTTTCAGTTTATAATACTGTACAGTCCTTTCCTGCAGCATTTTTACAATTCTTACTAGATCTTATGGGAATTACCCAAAACTTGATCTAAGTCAGGACACTAGATTAAATTCACATCTTCACCTCAGACTGTCAGACCCTGATTTTTGTCCTTGCAGGGATGGCCCCGAAACTATGACACACCTCCTGTTAGATTGCTCCACATATAGTGTTCATTTAGCATCCCTCCAAAATGATCTGGGTAGCCATGGACCTATCCACACAATTTCCAAAAGTTATCACATGCCTGAAGAAGTTTCTGTACTCCATTTCCCAAATCAGTAAAATATAATTACTGACCTAGACTTCATTGGTCTTTAGACCTAGATCCTAACTACTGCTTGCAGGTTAACTTTAATAATTAAATACCATCCTACCAATTAGGCTTAATCATGTTGTATAATTCAGAATATTTATGTCTGAAGTTATGTCAACTTCACAGATATGAATATTCATATATATACCTATCCAGTCTATTATTGTTATTGTGTATCATACTCAACTTTCTTTGATAAGCAATTTCAAAAATCCACAACTTTATTGTTGAATAAGTATTTTCTCACAGGAAGAAGGTATGACTTCTTTTAAACTTATTTATTCTTCTGGTCTCCCTTCATTGGTCTACTAAAAAGAATACTAATCCCAGTATTATTGAGATATAAATATTGGAAATTTGTATCATATCTCCTTTTAAGAAATTTCCTTTTGAAAGAGAACATTCGTAACTTTGTCCTCTCCTTTATAACTTATTCTGAATGCCAGAAATTTTCCTAGTTCTACATTGCACTCTTTCAAACATTTATGTCTTTTCTTAAATGAGGAACCAAACTTATGCATAATGCTTTGATACTCTCCTAACATAGCTGGCTAACATATACAGTTTAAACATTTTGCTCTTGTGAAGTACATTGTGACTTATTGTACCCAACATCTTATTAGCTCTATTCCTTGCTTCAGATTACTGCAAATAATTATACTCAATCATTTGCTTGATCCCACAGATTCAAGCCAATCTCCATTCATAGCTAAATTCTGATTACTGTTACAGAAATACTAACTGAAATGAAAGCAAGGTCTAGGACCTAAGAACTTCGAACCATTTCAGAGGTTTTTGTTAGTTTTTTTATGATAAGGTGTTGTAATTTTCTTGCAGCAATGAGTCATATTTTATTTATACTCTGAAACCATACAAGTGAAAAACATAGTATATTGAAATGTATTAAGCCAGGATAATCAATAAACAATACACGTTTAAAACTGGACTCCATATTAAAAACTTGGTTATTGATATATATATCTTTTTGTAGTAAAATATTTTGGTTTCAGGTATATTTATTGAACTAAAGTGGTCTTTTATGGTTCATCTGGCTTTACTTAATTCATTTTATTATATTTTGTTCTAGTTGTAGTTTCATTAGAGTAGAAATAAAATCTGGCTCTCTGTAGCAAGAAAATCATCAAAGTTGGTAAAAATGATGAAAAAAAGCCTAGAAGATCCCAGCTAGAAATCATTCTTATAAACAGGAAGTGTGTTGTAATTTATGGAAAGTGTAATTAAATTGTTTCAAAACATTTGGTAGTTCTTGCATTTATTTATGTGAATTCTCCAAACAATTACCAAATGTTACTATAAAAAGTAACTTATGTAATCCACAATTATAGATAGAGCATAGACAGATCAACCAAAAAAAATTGCAAAAAAATACCCTTACCTCTCCGATTTTGCTTAAAACCTATATATAAGTAAATATTGACCCCTGAATTCATTTCTGAAATTTTGAGCAAAATTGGACAAACAGTTTAAAAGTTATGAACTTGAGAATTTTAAAGAGACCTCTTTAGGTCACTTAATTTGGACCTCCATAAGTTGGGTAATAATGGTCATATATATATATATATATATATATATATATATATATATATATATATATATATATATATATATATATATATATATATATATATATATATATACTATATATATATATATATATATATAAAGATTTTATTAAAAATACTGAAATATAGAAATAAAAATAGTAGTTTACATTTCGCCCCTATCATATGTCAGGCCTTATCAAAACTAACCAGGAGGAGGCCAGGGAGAAAATGCATATCTTTTTGAAAATCTTAATAAGGTAACCCAAGAGGCACGTGCATAAATCATGGAAAACGTTCAGCGAGAGAATTTTTAACAAAGACTATTATAAATCAGTCCAATGAGAAAAAACACCTATGAAGCATTGATATTATTGGTTGGTAAGTATGGAATATGATTCTGTGAGTTGGTCAAGAGTCTTATTTTTGGATGAAAAGAAGAAATTATACTAGAACCATTCCAATCTATGTTATGTTGAGAATATGATGTGTTTAAATATAGACTTGCTGTAATTACCTCTGGGTCATTCCAAGTCACTTCAACACGACAAAAACCCTGACCCCTTTCGATTTGTATAAAAAGTGGCACACTAACAGATCTTGTTGAGAAAATATGAATGGCGTTTATTGCAGGTCTCTAGCTCATACGGTTCAGAAGATATGACCTTTGAAACTTTGGTCAAAAATGTCAATTTTCAGAGAGTAGTCCGAGGTCAAAATAAATATCTCGGCTTCTATGGCACTTAGAAGCATCGTATAAAGACCATTTAAAAGATCTTGAATAGCGGTACAACATTTATTTAGATGATTTTGACCTCGGAGGTCAAATAAAAAATTTGACCTATTGTGACCTTGACCTTGAAAAAAAAACCTCCTCTTCGATTTTTTTCAAACTTTGCTGAATTATTGTTATATATGTGTATTTTAATTTTTTTAATGAATTATTTTTGGTTTTGGCTTGGTTTAGAAAATATAAGCAATTTAATAAGTACAAATATCACATTTTTCACTTTTTTGCGATTTTTATCTCATTCAATGTATAGTTCCAACATTTCCATTTCTCTTTCTCTCTCATATATATATATATATATATATATATATATATATATATATATATATATATATATATATATATATATATATATATATATATATATATATATATATATATATATATATATATATATATATTGTAAGGGGCTGGCTGCTGCCGAGTATATTTTTCTCGTTTCAGATTGCATGGGGAATATATATATATATATATATATATATATATATATATATATATATATATATATATATATATATATATATATATATATATATATATATATATATATATATATATATATATATATATATTGATCTTACACTTACAATGTTCACATAAAATTATCTATAGTTCACAGTACACAAGATAGCCTCTTTATATACACAAAATAAAGAAAAAAAAAAGTAATGGTTTAAAACAACCAAAGATTTGAAAGTGGAAAACGTTTTACTGTGAAATTTATCACACTACTGACATATTTTCTTTTCCCAAAGTGAATATTAAATATTAAAATTTTATAAAAAAAAAATATATGATAATCTCATAAACCATTAAGGTCTCTTGTCTATATTTTCTACCTGATAGGTATAGAGATTATAACTCCAGATTAGCACTAGGCAATAAGGCCCTAGACCGGCACCTGTGAGAATTATAAATAATTACCCCAGTGCCTCACCTCAGTTTAAATGATCTAAAAATATATAATGAATTAATAATAATAATAAAAACACAAAGAATATAACCTACTCTTGAAAGAGTAATATGCCTTCTTGAAAATAACAACCTGTTTGAATAAGAATAACCTGTTTTTAATTATTGCCCGAAATGGGAACAATAGCTCATAAGACTTTTCATTAGCACAAGTGCACTCAATAAATAATAATAATAATAAAAATAAATTTAACATAGAAGAATAACATTAACGTATCTAAACAAATAAACACGTTAACATCAATCTCCCTTCACGCTCTCCAGTCTAGGACATGGCACATGCACATTAATATTGTGGATCCCAAGCACAGTCAAAATCAAACAGCATAACAGCAAAGCAACAAGCAGGTAAGACTATATTCCTCAGAGAATACCCCATGCAATCTGAAACGAGAAAAATATACTCGGCAGCAGCCAGCCCCTTACAATATATATATATATATATATATATATATATATATATATATATATATATATATATATATATATATATATATATATATATATATATATATATATGAGAGAGAGAAAGAGAAATGGAAATGTTGGAACTATACATTGAATGAGATAAAAATCGCAAAAAAGTGAAAAATGTGATATTTGTACTTATTAAATTGCTTATATTTTCTAAACCAAGCCAAAACCAAAAATAATTCATTAAAAAAATTAAAATATACATATATAACAATAATTCAGCAAAGTTTGAAAAAAATCGAAGAGGAGGTTTTTTTTCAAGGTCAAGGTCACAATAGGTCAAATTTTTTATTTGACCTCCGAGGTCAAAATCATCTAAATAAATGTTGTACCGCTATTCAAGATCTTTTAAATGGTCTTTACACGATGCTTCTAAGTGCCATAGAAGCCGAGATATTGTATTTTGACCTCGGACTACTCTCTGAAAATTGACATTTTTGACCAAAGTTTCAAAGGTCATATCTTCTGAACCGTATGAGCTAGAGACCTGCAATAAACGCCATTCATATTTTCTCAACAAGATCTGTTAGTGTGCCATTTTTCATAAAAATCGAAAGGGGTCACGGAAAAAATTGCCAAATTTTGGTTGAAGTGACTTGGAATGACCCCTCTATTAATATCATTCTTATTCTGAGAGAGTCTTAACTGTAAAGGTTTAAGGGTTTCTCCTATGCAAGAGAAATGACAGATGCTACATGGAACAGCATAAACACCACAAACAGATGGAGAGAAGGAATTATTTTTCAAAACAAGGAAACTCAATGGTGTTGGGATAAGTGAAAGCAATTTTCATATCAAACATAGATTAAAGTAGAAATTTAAAAACTAGAGAATAAGACAAAATTAATGTACTTTCAAGTAAGAATTGGAGACTATTATTTGAAAGGTTAAAAATTTTTTTCTCATTTTGGAACGTTCTATTAACAATTGGTATCAATTGCTCATGATAAATGTTGCAGAGAAAAATGACATCATCCAGATATGTTGATCCAAAAATCTAAGAGTCCTGAGAAACATGTTAAAAAGAACATTATGTTTAATATAGCATTGATGGTTGGAAAAAGCTTGTAAAAAGGATTGGCAATTAATAGACCTATGAAAAACTCTATAATGCAAAGTTTGTACCTTTTTGCAAAATTTCTAAATCTAAAAAAGTTATTTGATCATTTTGCTTTTCAAAAGTAAATTTAATAGTGGGAGAAGAGTTATTAAATTGAAAAAGAAAATCATCAATAGGAAAATCCAAGGGGATTCACAAGATAGGTAAATGGGATAGGGACATGGCATCATCAACATAACATTACCAGCTATGCACATGTGAGAAAAGTGGAATAGAAGACAAAAGTCTACGCTCAAAAGAATTCCATAAATAAGCAGGACTCAAACACCACCACCCCTATACTAGCACCAAATATTTATTTATAAAATCAATTGTCAAAACCGAAAACATTACAGCTCATGCAAATGTGTAAAGGGGCTATTAAAGATTGAATAGGGACTGGAAAGCATTCATTCCTGAAGAAGTCACAGGAAATCCAAGATATGATCAACTGGGACATTAGTGAAAAGACTAACAACTTCGAAACTTACAAGCTTATGATTGTGGAATAGAAGTTTCCATATTTGATATAAATTCCGAGGTAATTTCAATATGCGAAATGGAGATGTTGACCAAAAAATGTGACATGTTTTGTGAAAGCAATCGCCTGTGGTGGAAATAATGGTACAAAGTGGACACCCTTTGGGTATTTTGGGGATACCATAAAAATAGAGGAGGGTGGGGTCGTTCACTGTCAATTCCTTAAATATGTCATCAGATAATATGGGACGAACCAATTGTTATAGTAAACTTTTGTATCATTATATATATATATATATATATATATATATATATATATATATATATATATATATATATATATATATATATATATATATATATATATATATATATATATATATATATATATATATATTAGGGATAGCGATACCAAAATTTTTACCGATACCGATACCTAAAAATTCCCCGAAGCCGATACCGAAAATATGCCGATACTATAAAAAATATACCGATACCGATACTTTACTCCTATACAAATTTTTTGCCGATACCGATGCCGATACTTCACTCCATCCCTAATATATATATATATATATATATATATATATATATATATATATATATATATATATATATATATATTATATATATATATATATATATATATATATATATATATATATATATATTATATATAATTTTTTTTTTTTTTTTTTTTTTTTTTTTTTTTTTTTTTTTTATTTTTATTTTTTTCATAAAGGTAATGGAAATACAGATTTTAGTAGTTAATAACTGATCTCTATTTGACAGATTTATTCAAATTTAACTTTAATAGTGAATTGGTTTAAAGCTTTTTTTTTTTTTTTTTTGTCTGATTTAATTGTTTATCAATGTCAATATTTTCAATATTTAAGAAAATAGAGAAAGAGGTAATTGAGCTACCTCCCAGAGGTGTTCATCCACCAATACCAGATTGGAGGTCATTCAAAGTAGAGGAATGCCCAGAATTAGTAAAAGTTCAAAAAGAACTTGCTGCTTATGGATTGAAAGACCCATGGTTAAGGTATTTAAGATTTCCGCTTTTATTAATAGCTCATCAATGACGAATATATTCTAGATTTTTTTCAACAAAAGAATAAAAAGTGTATATATTTACTTGTAATTGAAAGTGAAAAATATGTTTTATTTGCTTCCTTCATTGTAAATTTCATAATAAATCGTTTTGAATTTACAGGAACGAAGCATGGCGATTTAATCCAAAACAATATCCCGGAACCGTAGGTCAGAGGTTAATTCATTTGTATTTTAGAGGTTTTAAATGGGGCCTCGTTTTGGCTGTAACGCATGCTTCAATCAAATATATGGTATCAAGTGACGATGGGCATGGGCATGGTGATGAGCACGATGATCATGGTCATTAAGAAAAAGTAACTGTTTTTGGTACAATGATTTTTAATCTTCTCATGGACCTCAAAAAACTGTGAAAATAATTATAAAGGTAATAAAAAACTTTGATAAAAAAATGTTTTAATACCAATAAAGTAAAATGTAATTAGATTTCAACTTTTTAAATATGTAAATAGTAATTTAAATAAATAATATAGTTAATTTTGCCTCACTATTATTCATACCATTTTTTTTTTTAAATTAGAAATTAAGGAAATGGAAATTTTCTTATTTTATAAACTTTTAAAAGAACCTTCCCTGTAAAAACTTTTAGAGTTTAACATTGTATGTCTGGATTTTACCCAACATTAAATATTTTTTGCAATAACCTTTGCTGAAAAGTAATATATATATATATATATATATATATATATATATATATATATATATATATATATATATATATATATATATATATATATATATATATATATATATATATATATATATATATATATATATATATATATATATATATATATAACTGATACTGGGAAGTGTTTCAGATATTTCTTCTTACATCAGATAATTTACATTAAAAATATTTGTGCATTTCAGTTTCTTTCAGCTGTTTCAACCCTTGTCTATAGAACTATTTAATGAAAATGTAAAGATGTTAAAGCTTCGAATCAGTGCTTCCCAACCTTACTAGAGTCCATGACTCACTTTCCTAATTATATATATATATATATATATATATATATATATATATATATATATATATATATATATATATATATATATATATATATATATATATATATATATATATATATATATATATATATATATATATATATATATATATATATATATATACTTTTCGCAGCAAGTGGGAAAAACTGAACCGTTCAGTCTATCCACAAAAACACTAAGACCCATCGGTTGGGAAAATGTATTTTAGATAGTAGGTTTATAGCATATAGAGTGAGTTCCACTGACAAAGCCAACATAGATATAGAAAGGTGTAAAAAATTATGACAGTAAATTTAGGCATTAAGAAACAAAGAAGTATGCTATTTCTTGTAGCAGAAGGGTTTAAAAAGTAAGAAATATACAGTTTAATGTTAAGCTAAAACACTGGTACCTTATTCATCTTGGCAAATGTTGAGGAATTTTACTTCGTCATGGTTTTTTTTTATTGAATTCAAACTACAAATAAAAAATAATATAAATCAGAATTATTTGGTATGTTTTCACATCGATTAAACTAGTGAGACAGGTTTGATTATCTCTTACAAACAAGGAGCCCATATATATGCTAAAAATCAAGTAATAATAACAAGAGTAAATGGTCCAGGATTGTTGCTCTCCTTAAAAGGGTCCAGATGAACGATGGTAAGTTAAGAGATAATCAAATTAGATACTATGTAATAAATGAAAATGAAAACAGTAAAGGGATGAAAAACATTTATCATTGAAATAATAAAAAATCTGATGATTTATAATGAAGAACACTGTTTAAGTGTGACTAAAAATATGTTACCGATGAATGCGACTCCAAGGAATAGGTGAATAGCAAAGGTTTCCAATTCATTTGCTACGGTATTTAAAAAATAAAAATACTATAAAAGAGACTATGGAAATCTAAACCTAGTCGATGTAATAAGAGCAGTACAATAGTAATATTAACAACAGTTCTGTATTATCATCTGTTGACGTAAAAGAATAAGGTACCCAGTATAATTTCATATTCCTTGAATAACACAAAACCTATAACGCCAATTTTGCGCATCTCTTCCTAAATGGTGAAAGATGCATGGAAAAATATTGGAAGGGGAAAATAACAAAGTTGAACAATGGGGAAAAAATATTGCCAAGTGAAAGTTTTACGGTAATATAGTTCACTGAAAAAGTTTTGTGGTCTGTTTAAGCCATGAATACCACAAGTATTCTTATTCAAATATTTATCAGGTATTGCAGTGTACTGGCTCAAAAGACTCAAGAAAGTAGAACTAAGAGAAAAATTTAAGTAGAAGGAACACAAAGGGATGTGGAAATTACTTCCTAAATCAGGTGCTGCACTAAAAAGTGTTAGTAAAAAATTATTTTCAAATAAATAAGCTTTTCATTTAGCACTAACGAACGAACGTTAATGACCGTTAATTCAAAATTAACCAAGAACGAACAATGATGCTAAACTTGATTAAAAACAAAAGATTCAATATTGAAATAAACACGAGATGAAATATTTCGAGAGGAAAGAAGGTGATAAAGAAAAAGAAGAAATAGACAATGATAAGATTAGAGCAGCGAAAGAGTAGAACAATCTTTTCCTGCCATATATATATATATATATATATATATATATATATATATATATATATATATATATATATATATATATATATATATATATATATATATATATATATATATATATATATATATATATATAATATATCAACACACTCTTATGAAAGGCGATAACACTTTTAAGCGTAATATATACTTCAGGTAGACGTGATCGCCATAAGAATATGATATATATATATATATATATATATATATATATATATATATATATATATATATATATATATATATATATATATATATATATATATATATATATATATATATATATATATATATATATATATATATATATATATATATCGGAAGCATTACCTATTAAATACAAATTTATCTATATTGTCATTTACAGAAACCTATTAATTATATATTTAAAAAAATTAAAAACACAACAATTGATTATTTCTAAAATAGAACAAACATCATCCATTCCCAAAAGTAAAAAAAAAAAAAACTAACTCCTAAATTTATAATGTCAACTTACTGAACACCTCGATACTTAATAATTAGGACAACTATTTAAAAAGGGGAAAACAATGGTGGGGAGGAAGGGGGAGAGAGGGTTATTATTATTATTATGCTAATTCTATTACTTTACATACAAGTGTTAGTTCTACTTACATCAAAACTTAACTTAAATAGAATTAGCTTTTTTAAATAAAACTTAATAGTAATATTGATATACATAAAAATATTACCACAGGTAATATTCTTTACATATATATATATATATATATATATATATATATATATATATATATATATATATATATATATATATATATATATATATATATATATATATATATATATATATATATATATATAGTTTTTGAATCACTGCTTTATGGAACAATTACAGCCCATGAGAAATAGCCAGATCGAGAGACCAAATTTCAAGGATTTCTTTGCTGAAAGTATTTGTCTGCTTAATTAAATACTACTTGAATTCAATGAAAAAAAAAATCACATTTGCAAAAAGAAAAGAAAAAGACAAGAGTAAACCATGTTGAAAAGTAAATTATTATTATTAAGGTTGATTCCATGTATTCTAACACTGATCTGAAAGAGCCACCAAAGTTAATTTTTCAGTTTATTATAATCAACTTGTGTATTGAAAAGAACGGAATAGGCTAGTGGGAGGGGCACATGAAGATAATTAACGTCGGTGTGTCAAATTATTGCAGCAATACAAAAGTCTTCAAAACCCATATCCTGGATGTGAGTGTTTTGGTGAGGTTCATTTACCAATGGATTCACAATCAGCATTTAATTCTTTGATAACCGGCTATCCAACACCCCAGTCAGAAAGTCATGAACACCTTATGAAGTTTACTATTATAATCAGTTGACGGAATTAGATCTTGACTAAATGACTGCAGAGAAGCATGGAATAAGCTATTGCGAAAAGTGAAAGCAAATTTTATCCGTTGGAAGTATATATTACCAATTACCTCTTTATCTAGTACAACTTCAGTGGCTTTTTCTGAAAATAAAGAAACCTTACAATTTGTTTTATCAATGTTATAAATTTTTATGATATAAGTTTTTAACTGTCAATAAGGTGCTACGAGAGGTCAAGCAAATCAAGCAAAGACTAGCCTTGTTAAAGATACTTGTTTGAAAGAGACAGGAGTATTGCTACAATAATAATAAAAGGTTATAGTCAGAAAAAGTGGCAAACGCAACATAGTCCCGGATTTCCCCCAAAAAAAAAAATCTGAATAAGTTGATAATGATCTATTATTAAAGTACCACTGAACAGATATTTTAAAGAAGGATAAGCAGAGTGGTATGCACTCTGTGGACTTTCCCAGCTAAGCTAAAAAATAAGGTTTCTTCAAAAGGGAGATGAAATTTTACACTGAACCGAGACAAAATATTTTAAGTTATGAAATGTAAGAATCATTTATTATGGGAATCACTGTTAACCACCTAATAATAATAATAATAATAATAAAACCAAAAGAATAAAATTAGTAATAATGCAAAATATAATGAACAGAACAATAGCAGTACAATTCTCAGCTGATATTCTTTTACTGTTAGGGATCAGTATTTATATTTGATCCCCTCATGAATTTCTGATAATTTCAAATTTTTTTTTTTTATAAATAAATAAATATTTAAAATAAGAAAAATATAAAAACTTTATGGCAATTACATGCAACAAAATAATGATAAAATGGTTTACCCGATAGAAAAATAAATTTCACAAAAGTATGTATAATATGTATGATACCACGACATGATATGCTATATAAAATAAAAAGGGAAAAATTAATGAAAAATCCCATAAATCAGAGAATTTACAAAGAAAAGTACCGTAAATCTGAAAATTCGGATACAAAAAGAAATACTAGAATAATAGGAAAAATAAAGAAATCTGTAGATTCCTTGCAATTTGCATGGCTGGAAAAATTAATTTTGAACGCAAAGGAAATAAGTAAAAGATGCACAAAAAGTAAGTAAGAGTTCCATTAGGTAAGCAGAATAAAAGGTTTAAATCTTAATATTCGTCGATGAAAGAATTTACTTTATCTTTATTTCCTGTGTTTTAACTCGTTTTAGGAATTTTTTAGTAAAATTTAAATAAATTCGGATAGGCTTTTAAACTTGTAGATGATTTTATAAATATTACAAATTCTATCAAAGAACTCAAAACATCGCTTAAAATACTAACATCATTTAAATATATATATATATATATATATATATATATATATATATATATATATATATATATATATATATATATATATATATATATATATATATATATATATATATATATATATATATATATATATATATATATATATAGCATAAATATATCATTATATAGATTTATAAAAATTGTATCTTTATAAATTCGGGAATTTGGATTACATCAATGCAGAGAAAAATGTAGTTGCTACTTACAAGTCTGCAAGAGAAGACCAGTTTTTTTTTCTAGACTATTAAAAAAAAAAGAAAAAAAAATATCTAAAACTTGTAGAATGACAGATCAAAAAACGGCGACTAGAATTCAAGATCACAGACATTATGAACACAAACCTATGAAGATGTGGTGAATGAATGAATTAAAAATAGTAACAAAAACTAAACTATTCTAAATATCACAGACAAATAAAAAAAAAAATGTCATGTGGAAAAGTCAAACTACAGTCGAATTATCTAAACCTTTCCTTTTATAAGTTTCTTTATGCTTTTCTTTCCATTCTTTCGACACCTTAAGTTGGTCTTTTTTATCTTCAGTTTTTATCGATTTTTCTCTGCCATCTTTGTCTCTATTCCTTTCCCGTTTTGACTTTTTCCTTTTGGATGACTTAGGAGATTTACTTAAGAAAAGAGCTTCGTGAAAATCGTCTGAACTAAGCGTACTTTCCTCCACATGTAGAACAGAACTTAAGGCGCCTTCAGTTGGAGATTTTGGAAACTGAAATACAAGACGACCTTTTTCTGGTTCCGATGCGGAACGTGAAACTCTAAGTTCGTTCATAAGAAAAGGCGAAGAAGCTCGCGTTGCCTGAAGGGATAACGATGATAAATGAATACACTTTGAAACATTGGTGTCATTTGCAATGACATGCGAACGAGAATAGGCACCTAGGCAGGGATCAAAATGCGCAGGTGTAGTGGCACTGCTTGGTACAATCAGTGATGATGAACGAGACCTTGTATAAAGAGGTAGAGGTGATGTTTGCAACCTGTTGCTACAACAACGAGGTTCCGGTGTACGGCAATGAGGAACATTTAGGGTTGGAGAACGAGTCTTCTTTAGAGTTCAATAATTTTGGAGAACGTGGTTCAGGAGATCGACTAATCGATACTCCGCTAATATAAAGCGTTGGAGAATTGGGTATCCCAGTTTCAGATTCAAATTCATTAGAACTTTGAGTTTCAAGCTGATTTGGATGAGAGATATGAATTTGCAGACTTGAAGCTTTTGCAGTAATTTGACTATTAATACTCTTCTCAGTCGAATTACTTTCATCTTTATCTGTTCCTTCATCGACAACAAGCTGGAAGGGTGTTTCAGTTTGGGAAGATGCATCCAAATGACTCAAAATACCCTTAACTTCCAAATCGGTGAGTGGTGAGTCCAGCTCTCCCATCACTTCAGACGAAATACCCTGATCTGTCCACTCCAGTTCCCCTTCACCGCTTCCAGATTCAACATCTAACGAGTCTCTCTGATTGGATAAGGGGTTTGTTAAGTGTAATTTGGAAGATGCTTCAGGGTAATCTTGATGAGCATGGTCAGAATCTAATCTCATTTCAAGGTCGGAGCTGTGATCAGTTAAATCTCCCAAAGATAGTGATCGTCGAAAATCTCTCCGAAATTCTTGCATTTCTGTAAGAGGTAAAAAAGAAAGAAGGTAGCTATTTTCATGGAGTTCTCCATATTCAAACCTTCCATCTTCTGTACGAGGTGGCTTTTTAGGAAAGCATAACAAATCTTTTTCA
>SEYY01000292.1:348082-368082 GCA_009176605.1 Armadillidium nasatum
TAATCAAAGGGCTATAGGTCGAGAAATACCGAGAACCACTGCCACTAACTCAACTGTGATTACTGAAGAGTAATGAGGAAGGTGGGGGGGAGGGGGAGAGTGTGCGATAAAGTATTATTTGTTCCTTTAAAATAGAACATATAAAATCCCCTTTATTATAACGTAACATCATATGTGCAGCCAAATTAAAATTAATTTCACCATTCACAGTAAAATCAGATATAGTTCTGTCCCTTTTCAGCTCTTAATTTCCTTCCTAGGTTTTTCCATACAAGACAAAATGTTTAAAACATATAAACAATCAATCATCAATCTAAGTTGATCCTTAGCTTACAGGATAATAAATTATCAGAAAAAAAAACTCAACTCCATTCTGGAAGTTTATCTTATTTATAAATAATTTATTTTTTATTTTTACTAACGTCAACTGGAAAGAGTCATGTTTTCAATAATATTTTGTCAAATAATTGAGCAAAGAAACGCTCAATCTCTCTTACATCGTCAGTTTCAAAATCTTCTTAATTGTCCCATCACATATATATATATATATATATATATATATATATATATATATATATATATATATATATTATATATATATATATATATATATATATATATATATATATATATATATATTATATATATATATATATATATATATATATATATATATAATATATATATAGTGAAATGGTTAGCCAACTTCCTATCAGGGAAGAACCACCCAAATACAACAAAACGGCACACAAATCTCGGACCATAAACATAAGAAACGGAGTACCACAGGGAGCCATACTCTCCCCCACACTATTCAACCTATACACAGCAGACCTCCCTCAACCCCAAACAACTTACACCCACATTACGTCATACGCCGACGACCTAACTATTGCTACCACCCACCAAAATCTCGTTACCGCAACAACAATCACACAAGACTACTTAACACTAATCCAAACTTGGCTGACAGAAAACAGGATGACGGCATCCCCCAAACAAATCCTCAATAACCCTCATAACAACAGACAAACACCTATCCAACACCCACCCACAAGTTCTACTAAAAACACTCCCATACCCCTCAACAAAACTCCAAAGATTCTCGGACTAACATTTGACACCCACCTCACTGTCACCAAACACATCCAAAACACCACCTCGGCCGCAAACAGAAAACTCAACATCCTCAAAACAGTGGCCAACACAGACATACATAACAACATTCAAACCTCAATTGCCATCTACAAACAATTTATACGCCCCACCTTCTACTATGCCTCCCCTGTCTGGCACCCAATGCTCTCCCATCAAAACTTAATGACACTCCAAATAACGCAAAATAGAGCCCTCCGCACAATCACCGGCTGCATACCCACAACCCCTACATAACGAAACCAAAATACTACCTATAAAGAACCACCTCGAAATGATAGGCACTCAATTTTACGCAAAACCCCGTCTACCCACACACCCATGCCACAATACTCTCCTCCAACCTACAATACACAGACTAAAGCAACCTCCATCATCCACCGGTACCTTCTACAAACAAATCCTAAATCACATCCCCCACCTCCCCCCAATACCACAATAACCAAACATATACACACTCAACTAACGAATTCCTACCTGATCAACAGACCACAAAACAACATCCTTGAACACACCCCCTCCCGAAAATAAACCACGACTTCAACAACCTCCCAAGACACTCACAAATCTCACTTAGCAAGATTGAGATGCGGGCACCACCAAACTTACAACAATACAAACACAAATTCAAAATAAACCAGACAACATCTCCCACTTGTACCAGATGCGGAGCGGCCCCGGAGACCGTGAAACACTTTCTATTACACTGTCCTTCCAACTCTCGCCCCAGAATCTACTGGGGCATCACTACCTTGGAAGACCTCTGGACGAGGCCGACTGCGGCGGGCGGCTTCATTAGCGAATTGTGCCACCACAACGTGGGGTGGTCAGGGGGTGAGGTTTTTTTTTTAGGAAGGTATATATATATATATATATATATATATATATATATATATATATATATATATATATATATATATATATATATATATATATATATATATATATATATATATATATATATATATATATATATATATATATATATATATATATATATATATATATATATAGCTATTTTTGTCCTTATATTTAAGGATATAAATGTAAATATTACCTCATCTACTGGATCCATTCCCATCAACGTTGGAATTCGTTTTCTTCTTCCTTTTCTTAAAGCTGGTGGAGTTTCTGGCGGCAGGAGTCCTCTACTGACGGCACGAACAAATTTATGTCGTCTCTTTCTCACTAAATATGTTGTTGCTATTATCTCTCCCCTGGGTGTAACCAAATAGTCACGAGCGACCATTCCTGATAGTTTTTCCACTATTTCTTCTAATTCATTCTAAGAAAACAGAAAAAAAATCTTTAAGACTAAAGAATTTTACGACAATACTTAAAACATGGGCAGATAATTTAGTATTAATAATATTAATTCATGCAAAATATAAAAATTAATGAAAGGAACAGAAAGCAAAGAGTTATTTTTCCTAATTTCTTCAAAAAATGGTATCTATAATATAATACATCAAACTAAAATAATTTTTAAAATGTAGTAAAATGCAACTAGTACACAGAATTAGAGATTACATAATTACAGCTAATCGTAGGTTGCAGATATTAAGCTACAGACTATAACATTTAACTCAGAAGTACTACCAACTTTAATACATTCCCTATCAATTAACAGTTAGAAAAAAATTCTAGCATGAAATTAGAGAATAAATTCGTTTTTAAAAATTGCTATTAGATATAAATTACGTATATAAATTTGCAGGCGATGATCGTGTGGTAAATTAGGTTCAATAATATAAATTAAAACTGTGAAACTATTAGACAATTCAAACTCATATATGAGAGCTTAACTTGAATTTAGTCAAAGCCCCCCATAAATATATGTTAATCATTATATTCCATTAACTCGATATAAGGTTTTCAAACAATTCTTTTAAGGCAAGTTTACATCGTTTCAAAAGAGAAAAATAATCCATTCCTGAAAAACTTATAATTTAATAAAATTAAGAATCAATCTCTGATACACTTCTCTCAACAATTTTAATCTTTATCTTCTCACTATTTCAATTAAAACATATTTAATCCAATTTGGTTTGAATTAACTTCAAACATGGACTACACTGGATATTGATTTTATAATTGGTCAATTCTACTAATTTTGTACTTGAAGATACTGAATAAACAAATTAGCTAAAAATAAAAAGAAATTAATAACTACTTACTTGCATATATTCGAATATAGTTTTATTGTAACCATTGTCCTGTAAGTAATATCCATAAACATAAGAGCCACAAAGTACACGCCTAGCTTTTAGAAGTTCCTTAATACCTTCTTCGATAAACTTTGTGCCTTTTTCTTTAGAATCTGTGAAAAAGAAGTTGAAAATATTAGTAAAAGTTTGAATACAAATAAATTCAACATTTTTCTAACCGATGTTCATACTGCATCTTAAATAACATTTATATGCAAGATGTTTTAAAACATTAATAAAATAGATGCGTGTTTAGATATTTAGGAAGTAAAATTGCCTTAAATCAGTATTTATGTGATGCATTTCTGACCAATACTTTGAGTGTCGAAGTAAAGAAATTCAAAGTCCTAGTGGGGGTGGGGGTCTCTGGAACGGAGGTGGTGAAATGTTCATGCTAAAGTAGCTTTTTGGTTCTGTATTAGATTTAACGATCTCTTAGCGGAACTTTTCTCTCACTTCAGCCTGGGGAAGCTGAGAAAGGTTTCCTTGGTATGGTTACTGAGAGTCTCTCTTCGGAGAAAAGACTAGCGAGAACCGTCAGACGCAATTAAGAATTGTGACATTAAGCGGAAAAGATTCACAAGGCTGAGTGGGTACTGGTGGGGTGCATAACGTTTATATGAAATTGGGAAATCGACTTGATTTTGGGTTAAATCCAGCATGGATCTCTGGAGCGACGCATGGTTATTGCTTCGGCGGTTGGAAACCCTCACGAACTGAACAATTTTGCATCAGGTCGATGGTACTTGGTACTGAATTCGATCTTCGGGAACTTTTATGGGAGCTGTCGGCAAGTTGGCCTCGAGGGAACTTAAAGTTCGATTTGAGGAACAACAGATCTAGTCCAATATAAAATATTGAACTAGCTTTAAATTGCTCTTATGGAAAAAATAACCTATGCTCTTCTCTTGTGGCCTTCATATATATATATATATATATATATATATATATATATATATATATATATATATATATATATATATATATATATATATATATATATATATATATATATATATATATATATATATATTTCCAGGAGAGGAGCCTTCCCGTGGCGAAATCGATGTTCTTCTTCTCAAGAGTCCAGCTACAGAGACTCCTCAGAAGATGGACACAATGCCTCTCTACCCCCCCCACCCCGAGCAAGCTTGGGGTCAAAAGCGAAGGAAGTTCACCTCGCCGCAGTCCGGAGAAATCCGAGATCTTTCAAATCTATCTCTCAACCACTCTCCCACTATTCTTTTTCCATTTTTTCATTCCAGGAGGAGATTAAGCTGGCGTATCTCCTCCTCCTCCTACTAAAAGCCGGCGACATAGAGAAAAATCCGGGGCCTGTAACCTGGCAATGCCCTATCTGCAACAAAATAGTCAGGAGGGACTCCATAAAATGCACCAACTGCCACAAATGGATCCACAGACTATGTTCCCCATTTCAAAGACTTCCACCTACAAACCACAATTGGAAATGTCAAATTTGTACCCCCCCAACCACTTCAAACCCTATCAATCATAATAACCACATCTCCACACTAAATATCCTACAAATCAATATTAACGGCCTCCACAACAAACACAAAGAACTAGAAACATTCCTACACAAACACAACATCCACATTGCGCTAATACAAGAAGCCCACCTTCCAACAAACCAACTTCCCCCAACTTTCTACAAATATGACTCCATCTACTCCCAGCATACACCCAACCATCACAAACTATTAACCTCATCCACAACTCTATAAATTACTCCAACACATCCTCTCAACATGCTAACACGCAAACTGACAACACATCTAAAATTCAAACCTTCTCAATAGAAATAAACAAAAAAAACTACGCACAACATAGTAAACCTATACATACCACACCATACATCCAGACACTGTCCATCAAACTACTTACCTAACCTCTCTACAATAACAAACCTTCCTAATCTCCTATTATGCGGAGACTTCAATGCCCACCACCCGTCCTGGTACAAAAACCAAGCCTCCGACCAAAGAGGAACCCACATCATCGAACACCTGGAACATCTCAACATCCTTAACAACAAAAACCTCCACACCAGAATCCCCCGCAAATCAACCAATCCCCCACATCACCAGACATCAACTTTTAGCTCCTCAAACATTCACCCTTTTCTACAATGGACCACAGAAACCGATCTAAACTCCGACCACCTACCTATAATTATAAAATACAACATCAAAAACAAACCCACATACAAATCTAAAACTACATTTACCAACTACAAAAAAAGCAGACTGGACCGGTTTCTCCAACTTACATAGACGAAAACCTCACCACTAAACGAAATTACAAACATATCCTCCCTCAAATCAGCAATTAAATCATCTCACCCACACAATCCAGAAAGCGGCCAACATCTTCATCCCTAAAGGCCACATTAAAAATACGTACCAAACCTCTCCCCGAAATCACTTCTCTCATAAAACAAAGGAACGCACTAAAACGCCAAAACAACCCCACACAACTCACCAAAACACAATTAGAAACCCTAAACAATCAAATATCAACCCTAATAAAAACTCACACAACAAACAACTACCAAAACTTCCTCATCAAAAACTTGGACAACACAAACAGCAAAAGAGTCTGGAAAACAATCCACACAATTCACAACGCAAAAAACAACCCTCTTCACACTCACGAAACTCCAACTAATCCCACTACACAAACCCTTTTAACTCCCAAACAACACATCAACCTACTAGCCACACACTTCGCTAAACAAAGTAGCTTACCTACCCACCCACAAACAGGAAAATAATAAAAAAAAAAAAAAAAAAAAAAAAAAAAAAAAAAAAAAAAAAAAAAAAAAAAAAAAAAAAACAAAAAAAAAAAAAAAAAAAAAAAAAAAAAAAAAACTCTCCAGCAACAGGACCAGACAACATATCAAATATTCACCTAAAACACCTATCCATCCACACAATCACATACATAACCTCCATCTTCAACAAATCCATCCAACTCAACTATATCCCACCCCAATGGAAAAAAGCATTAATCATCCCTAAACTAAAACCTGGCAAAGACCCTTCAAACCCCTCCTCTTACCGCCCAATCTCCTTATTATCCACCATCTCAAAACTTCTTGAAAAACTAATCCTAAATTCTATCCTCCAATTCATCCCACAACAAAACTTCCAACACGGGTTCAAACCCAACCACTCCACCACCACTGCACTTACCAACATCATCCAACCTATATTAAACGGACTAAACCATAAGCCATATCACAAAACTATATTAATAGCAATTGACATAAACAAAGCCTTCGATACTGTCCCAGACATAATCTTATCCATAAAATCCTCCAATCCAACATCCCAACAAATACTAAGAAATGGCTATCCAACTTCCTATCAGGAAGAACCGCCCAAATACAACAAAACGGCCATAAATCACGTACCATCAACATAAAGAACGGAGTTCCCCAAGGAGCCATACTCTCCCCCACTCTATTCAACCTTTACACAGCAGACCTCCCACAACCCCAAACAACTTTCACCCGCATCACTTCATACGCCGACGACATAACTATACCACCACTCACAAAGACCTCACCACCGCAACATCACTCACTCAAGACTACCTAACTCAACTCCAAACTTGGCTAGTCGAAAACAGGATGACAGCATCCCCAAACAAATCCTCCATAACCCTCATAACAACAGACAAACACATATCCAACACCCACCCACAAGTCCTACTAAACAACACCCCATACCCTTCAACAAAACCCCAAAGATCCTCGGCCTAACATTTGACACTCGCCTCACTTTCTCCAAGCACATTCAAAATACCACCTCAGCCGCAAACAGAAAACTCAACATCCTCAAAACAGTGGCCAACACAGACATACACAACAACATACAAACCTCAATCGCAATCTACAAACAATTTATACGCCCACCATTAACTACGCCTCCCCTGTCTGGCACCCTCTGCTCTCCAACCAAAACTTAACGACACTCCAAATAATGCAAAATAAAGCCCTTCGCACCATCACCGGCTGCACACGCACAACCCCTCAACAACACCTACACAACGAAACCAAAATACTACCCATAAGGAATCACCTCGAAATGATAGGCACCCAATTTTACGCAAAAACACGCCTACCCACACACCCATGTCACAATACTCTCCTCCAACCTACCCACAAAGACTAACACAGCCTCCATCGTCCACCGGCACCTTTTACAAACAGATCCTAAATCACATCCCCCTCCTCCCCCCAATACCACAACAACCAAACATATACACACTCAACTAAAACATTCATATGATCAACAGACCTCCAAACAGCATCCTTAACGAGACCCCCCCCCGAAATAAACCCCGATTCCAACAACCTCCCAAGACACTTACAAACCTCACTTGCAAGATTGAGATGCGGGCACCACCCAAACCTACAACATTACAAACACAATTCAAAATAAACCAGGCAGCATCTCCACTTGTACCAGATGCGGAATGGCCCCGGAGACCGTGGAACACTTTCTATTAGACTGTCCTTCCAACTCTCGCCCCAAAATCTTCTGGGGCATCACTTCTTTGAAGGATCTCTGGACGAGACCGACTGCGGCGGGAGGCTTCATTAGCGAAGTGTGGCCGCCTCAACATGGGGTGGTCAGGGGGTGAGAAGGTAAAAAAAAAGGTAAAAAGGTATATATATATATATATATATATATATATATATATATATATATATATATATATATATATATATATATATATATATATATATATATATTATATATATATCACAGATTTTCTGCCATAGGAAACATTGGAAAGTCACAGTGATAGGCCAGCAAGCCAGCTATGTAAAAAAAAAAAAAAAAAGCTGCTCCTAGTAAAGGACCTAAAAATATTTTGGAGGAGTAGCACCTACAGGCACCAGCCTACTGAGTTGGATGATATATTATATATATATATATATATAATATATATATATATATTATATATATATATATATATATATATATATATATATATATATATTTACCTTTTCTTTTTTCCCTATTTGGAAGAGAGTTAGCTAAAGTTTCCATTTTTGCTTTTGCTAATTTCAGAAGAGGTTCTTCCAATTTTAAAGAATTTTGATGATTTTTGAAACGTGTATAATAGTGAATAAATTTACTTAGCTCTTGCATCTCTTGATTTCTTACACTAGCCTGCAAATAAATAAATAATAAAAAAAAAAAAAATAAATAAATGAAATAAATAAATTCAATTATATTATTATATTATATATATATATATAATATATAATATATATATATATATATATATATATATATATATATATATATATATATATATATATATATATATATATATATTATATATAATATATATTAAATATAAATATAAATATAAATATAAATATAAATATATATATATATATATAATATCCTCCATAACCCTCATAACAACAGACAAACACATATCCAACACCCACCCACAAGTCCTACTAAACAACACCCCCATACCCTTCAACAAAACCCCTAAGATCCTTGGCCTAACATTTGACATCGCCTCACGTTCTCCAAGCACATTCAAAATACCACCTCAGCCGCAAACAGAAAACTCAACATCCTCAAAACAGTCCAACACAGACATACACAACAACATACAAACCTCAATTGCAATCTACAAACAATTTATACGCCCCACCATAACTACGCCTCCCCTGTCTGGCACCCTCTGCTCTCCAACCAAAACTTAACGACACTCCAAATAACGCCCTTCGCACCATCACCGGCTGCACACGCACAACCCCTCAACAACACCTACACAACGAAACCAAGATACTACCCATAAGGAATCACCTCGAAATGATAGGCACCCAATTCTACGCAAAAACACGCCTACCCACACACCATGTCACAATACTCTCCTCCAACCTACCCACAGAGACTAACACAGCCTCCATCGTCCACCGCGCCTTTTACAAACAGATCCTAAATCACATCCCCCTCCTCCCCATACCACAACAACCAAACATATACACACTCAACTAACACATTCATATATGATCAACAGACCTCCAAACAACATCCTTAACAGACCCCCCCCCGAAATAAACCCGACTTCAACAACCTCCTAAGACACTTACAAACCTCACTTGCAAGATTGAGATGCGGGCACCACCCAAACCTACAACATTACAAACACAAATTCAAAATAAACCAGGCAGCATCTCCCACCTGTACTAGATGCGGAATGGCCCCGGAGACCGTGAAACACTTTCTATTACACTGTCCTTCCAACTCTCCCCAAACTCTTCTGGGGCATACTTCTTTGAAGGATCTCTGACGAGACGACTGCGGCAGGAGCTTCATTAGCGAAGTGTGCCGCCTCAACATGGGGTGGTCAGGGGGTGAGAAGGTAAAAAAAAAAGGTATATATATAATTATTATATATATATATATATATATATATATATATAATATATATATTATATAATATATATATATATATATATATATATATATATATATATATATATATATATATATATATATATATACTGAAATAAACTTACTTCAGTAATTAATTCTCCAAGCTTCTCATCTACTTTCCCTTGAGCACTGTATCTGTTACACCTGAAATATCCCCCAGTGGCTGATGAATGTTTTTTCCAGCTTTCTAAACACACCCAACAGAAGACGAATTTACACTGAAAGTAACATTTTAATAATTCTATATTTAACAAATTTATGAACTATTATTACTTTAAGCTTGAAAGTATTTCAGAGAAAAATAATTATTATGTCGAATGATAAAATTTTAAGTGACAGAAAATATTATCAAAACTCTCCATTAAGAAGTGTTAATCTTCATATTAAGAAAAGGATTAGCATGTAATATTAAATATTTATTTATAATACAAAAAAAACAATCAAATAAAATACTCCTACAAAAAGCTTTGAGGTTTGGAAATATTAATGATTAATAATAAAGTTCAAAAATTCACAAGGGAATCAGAAATAATAATAAAATTACAATTAATATTTATTTTTTTAATACTGAATAAATATTCTGGAAGTAAATATATGAATAGGAAATTCTCATCCTAGTACTACGACCTATATATAAAAAACAAGTCTTATGCAAGAGTAAAACACACATTAATTACCTTTGAACATTTCATATGATTGCATCCTTCGTTTTTCTGAATAGGACTTTTGCAATTAGGACAAGGTTTCGAATTTGTAACCAGCCATAAAAAGTTTGCTGCATCTTCCGTTTCCCCCGACGAGATTTTTAATTCTTCAGGTCTTATTTCGGCAACTTTGCCTTGCCAAGCAAACCACTGATCACAGCCACAGGGAGAATGAGCTTCGCCTAAGCATTCCCTATATTTTTGTATGAAAAAAATAGTTTTGTTCAACAAGAATAAATATCTCCTATATAAATAATAATAATAATAAAAAAAATTTTAGTCTACAAACATAAATTGTACACCAAATATACCTAACTGAATCATTTAAAAAAAATTAAAGTGAAGATAGACACATAAATTTAAAGAACCATGGGTACCATTATTCTTAGTAGGTTACTTCATTGATATTTATTTCATTGTTAATTTTCTTCCTCGGAAATATAATTTAATAAGAACCTTTAATATTCATGGCAAATTCACACAATAAGAATAGATTGCCTTCGAAAGCCATTGTACGGATTCAAAACAATATCTGAATACTTTAATTTATGTTATATGAAAAATTCTCTGTAAAGTTCAGATTGGTTTACCAAATATATTCAAATATTAAAAGTTTTTGCAATAGTATAATAGTATGCACAACACATGAGTGAGTATCGATTTTCACACATCATCTAAATCAAAAACATTTGTACCATGCCTAAAAATAATTGACAAACATAAATGATTAAAAATATCATGTCAATTTATATATCATAAAAAGCACGCCAATTATATAACTGAAAAAAAAAAAAAATGAAAAGGAAAAAAAAATACGTATTCAACTCATTAATTAGACATTAAAGTTACACCACCCTTAAGATTAAAGCCTTCTGAAGTAAGATAGTGTGGCATATTTGCACTATTATCAGTCAGCAAATTTTTTATTTATATAATATATATATATATATATATATATATATATATATATATATATATATATATATATATATATATATATATATATATATATATATATATAAAATCCTATGGTGGGCAATCGCCAAAGGCCTACAAATTTCCATTAGTTGGAAAATTTTCCGGAGGGATAGGAAATAAAATCAATGGCCGACAATGTCCCGATACACGGCGTTTGATGGTCTGCAAGTAAAGGAAATTGCAAAGCAGATATAGGGAGTGTTTCACACTTTATAAGTAACGTAAATGTAAAACTGAGCATTGCGGTAGAGTCTGGGGTTAGAGAGTTGAATAGAGAAAGGATGAGACTGTGTTGACAGACGTTTTGCACGAGAAAATTCTCATTAGAAGAGAGTACGGAAGAGCGGTGTCTATTGTGATAGCGATGATATGTTCGAGAGTGTGAAGCAAAAATTCGACGGGAAGAAAGAGACGAGTTAGTCAGTGAGAATGAAAGTTTAGACAAAAAACCCTAGACCCCACCTTATAATTAATAATAATAATAATAATAATAATAATAAAATTAATAAAATTCAACAAAGTGACAACATTGCACAGGTGATTTTAATATTTTAATAACCAGTGATGGGATCACAAAGGCTTTTAAATTATCACCGCCTTTAATACTAAAATATTATAATGCTAGTATAACTAAAAAGATACGTTTTGATAATACCATATAGTAAAAACTGTATACCGTATGCAATATATGAGTATAGTTATTGCTAATGTTTCTCTGTACAATTTAACAATAAATAAATACATAACTGGTTAAAACAACTGAAAGATTCATTACACTTATTCCAACCGCTAAGATGTTTATATTAACTGCTACTATATATATATATATATATATATATATATATATATATATATATATTATATATATATATATATATATATATATATATATATATATATATATATATATATATATATCCCTTTTTAATTTTCATTAAAATAAAGAGGAGCTATTCAAAGGTCCCGTAAATTGGAGCATATAATCCCATCACTGTTTCTATCATCAAACGTACACCTAAAGCATGTTTAATAAAATGTACCAGCAAAAGAAGTGTCCATTGCCACAGTCGACAGCATGAGACGTTTTCGGAGGGGGATTTGTGTTAGGGAAGTGAAAGGGCTGCACACTTAATTCCGCCTCGGGGTATCGCACAGCTCTTCCACAGCCAGGCAAGGGGCACCATTTGATCGTCTTATTACGCTCAACAAATGCCTAGTAATATAATTAATCAATTGTCCCATTTCAATAAAGATGTTAAAGTAATTTATATAAAGTTACATGTATTATTAATTATAAGAGTACATTAAAATTTATCTATACATATAACAAAAAATATTTTATGGTCTCGCTTAGCTTAAATGGTGGTAGGTTTTGTCGATGTAAGGGATTTTCAAATACTGTAAATTCAGACAAAATCAAATCACCTACTTTATTATAGTATTTTTACTAAAATAAATGATGAAAGTAGTTATGTATGATACAGCAAACTAGTAAAATTTCAGAATTAAAAAAAAAATCTTACAACTTCAGACAAAATTGTCTTGGTTATAACTGAGACAGAGATATTAGATTATGAAATCAAATGGTATTAAGACTACGATATTCTTTTTAATTGCCAATCTTCAAGACTATGACTCTAATCTTTTCATTTTCAATTTTATAAAACAAAACTCTGAACTTTAAGTAGGGATACCTACCTTCAAATTTTCAAACAAAAAAAAATTCTCAACTACATCAGTACTACTTCAGGTGAAATAATCTCGATTAACGACAAACATTTTCATTATTAGGTCTGACATACGTCAGAAGAAATATATGAAAATTATTTCTTATACATATGCACAGTTTTCATTTTAACATCAGAGGTAAAGGTAAATTTGTAACAAGGATAACGAACACAGTGCATATACTTAAATGTAAAGAGAATATATCACGTTTAGTACGATAAGAACAATGTTGTTTCAAAATAATAATAATAATAATAATAATAATAATAATAATAAACCTCAATATCAAACTGCAGGTATTTTCGAGCCACATCAGGAGTCACCATTTTCTCGATGAAATCTACGTCGACTAGAATATTACAGTCTACAGCTGGACACAGTATGTGATGGGCACCTCCTTCTTCTATTTTGAGGTTTAAGTAGGACTCCCAACACGAAGAACAAAAACGATGACCACAGGAAGGCCCTTCGGCTCCAAGTTCCCAAGGTGACATTTCACCGAAACAAATTTCACACTAAAATAATAATAATAATAATAATAATAATAATAATAATAATAATAATAATAATCAACAACAACACATATGCGTATCCCGTAGGTCTAAGCATATGAGCTTTTATTATTATTATTATTTATTTAAAGAAATTTAATAAAATTATTATTAAAATATTTGGTGAAGCAACACATCTTTCGATACAATATACTTTCGGCATTTAAATTGAAAATATATAAGTAAATTTAATTTTATTTAAAGAAATTTAAATATATATATATATATATATATATATATATATATATATATATATATATATATATATATATATATATATATATATATATATATATATATATATATATATATATATATATATATATATATTTATTGAAGCAACTTAATATAGGTCCGGTCCAAAATGCTTACAAATAGAAAAATGAACGGAATAATATTAATTAGATATAGAATAATAATTATAATAATATTATTAATTATTTTCTTAATTCCTAATTCAGTCACTAACTTGTTCTCGAGGGAGAACACCATTATAATAAATATGATAGTAATAATCGAGTAATTGGAAGAAAAGTTTTAGTTAATTCTATCCTGTGTAATGAGCCTAGTAAAAAAATCATAAATGATTCTTGAAATCTAGGTACAAACTCAATTTTAGATACCTCATGACACCATTAAGACATAATCAAAGCTGACTGAAGTGAATCTACTTTGCTCTTTTAACTTCTGCAAAGTTTACCATGTAATGCACTGTTAATAAGGTATTTCTTTAGTAGATATTCATACCTCTTCTAATCGAATAAAACCACCTATTTTTACAAGCTTTGATATTCGAATATTTATGCAAATTATTTTAACACCTACTTCCTTTATAAGGGCCTTGTAATGTGGTGCTATCACCTGTACACAACAAATCAGCCTTCGAAGATTTTACTTCGTCTACATTTACTTGAACTTTTTAACAAAATAATTCATAAATATTGGAATTATTCATAAACAAAATACCTTTTAAATTTCCAGTTATATACACATCATATCTCGATCTATAAAAATTCAAAAAAATCGTTTTTCCTTATATGCCACATCGTATTGGCTAAAGTTTCACTTAAATCATAATCATGTAGATTGATAAAAAGGAAAACATATGTTTCATAAGATTAGAACGTAGCATTCACCTTTCAATTTATAACTCCTTTTAAACTTTTATAAATATGAAATAGCTTCATTGTTTCAAAATCAGAACTATATATCCTTTTTCATTTCGTTAATAATCTCGCGACTAACTTCCACGAAATTTCTTAAGTATTAATATATTAATGAAACTCATAATTAAAAATAATACTTACAAGTATTTTTTTCTCTCCACTGCTATCGCTACCATCAAAAGATCCAGTACATTGTAAAACGTGAGTAGGAGGTGGGGTAATAATAGTAGAAAGTGGTGGAGAGCTGATATCCCCCATGGGAGGAGAAGGTGCACATAACTGAAGAGCAGAATTAGGAGGAGCAATGCCTGCCATTTCACAGCAATGAATGGCATTTGACATCCATTTTTCAAGTAATAAAGCTTTGGACCATTCTGAAAGAGTGACAAACTGATGTTGCGGAAAGTTAAATTATTTATATTTTTTGTATTAAATCAATTTATTCATTCTTAAAATTAATTTGAATTAATTTTAATCTTTAACATTCTAAGATTAATGTTTATTGTATAAATACTTAAAACAATAACTTACAATTGCCTTAATTGACCCAAGTATAGAGTATAATAACAATAAACACAAGAAGTGTCAAGATTATTAAATATTTTAAATCAATTTTTATGTCTGTTTCTAATGTAACAGAATTAGATGATTTCTATATAAAATCCTATTTATAAATTTATTTTATTTTAATAGTGTAACTTCGGCTTTGAATTTAACTAAAGCCATATAATCCGTCCTAAAAATTCTTCTCCTGCTGTAGGAATCTTCTGGTCTTTTTTCCCCAACTTTTAAATTACCGGTAAAAAAATTTCCAATAACAACTTACCTTTTCACTAAAAATGTTATTAGACATACCTACAGCATTAGTTTACAAGTATTATTACTACTATAAAGTATTTTAAATTCATGAAACTTGAAGACATTGTAATTCTAAATCTTTCCAGGAAATGCTTATGCTCCTCTCTATCAAAAGTCTTCAACACAAACTTTAAAAGAAATATTTCCACCAGAAACAGCAGACATGCTTTTATTTGTGTAGAATAATTTGTGGATCTTAACCCAAAATATTACTTTCCTTAATCTATTAAATATCATTAATTCTCAAAAATAAAAGCCCCCCCCCCCCAACTGTTTATTAACAATAAGTTAGGATTTAGATTCTTTTGCTTTATTAAACAGTAAAATTTCAACTTTTATTAATCCCTTTAGTTATTAAACTTATAAAATTGCTGAAAATAAAAATCTTGATCCAATTTCCCCTCCTCCCTGACTGTTTATCTGATTTTATGAAATTTTCAGAGTAGATATGTTTTACGAGTTACTAGATTCAGTTTATATATTTACCTTTAAACAAGTTGTGCAACAACACCAAATCTACCTATTCTGAAAATAATATACAATTCGGATAACAGTAAAAAAAAAAAAAAAAAAAAAAAAAAAAAAAAAAATTAGAGCAAATATTCAATTCTGACAAATTTTCAATGTAAAAAAAAAAAAAAATCCATCCCAAGAGATTTTTTATTTTAGATGTTGCTTACAGAAGGCATACACCAAAAAGATACATTTAGTACAAATCTAAGTGCTGGATTATTTTTTTATTTTATTTTTTTTGAATAGGGAAATTCAAAATCTCTCATTCAAATCGGAACAAGATGTCAAACTGTTAGGTATTCAGAAAAATGCTCTAAATTGAAGTTTCCTAACTCGCTGAATAATATCTACTCGAATACTTTAATATCGTATGAACGATAAAAAATAAAAAAAATAAAAAAATAAAACTTTGGCAATATTTTTGCGTAACTGATATTGAACGTCCCATGGGTTAACATCTTATATTTTTTATGTATTTTCATGAATATATGTGTAGAATATTTTTTAATACTTGTAATAAATTACATCAAGATTTTGCAAAAAAAAAAAAAAAAAAAATCCCTTACATATTTATATAAACTTTACTGATGAAAGCAAGTTTATAAAGATATAGGATGCATAAATTTAAATCTCATACGCATTTTAAATTTAAAAACCTTCAAGTTTTGTTAAAAGGCTCTATTAGTAAAATTAAACAAAATATGAATTATACTAAATCTGTTATATATGTTTACCATCATTTCCTTCAAAAAAAAAAAAAAAAAAAAAAAAAAAAAAAAAAAAAAAAAACTTTTTTTTTTTTTTTTTAAAAAATTTTTTTAAGATTTTTTTTTTTTTTTTTTTTTTTTCAAATCTCGAAACAAAAACTGTCTTGCCTGAGGCAGAATGCTGAAAAACAAATTTGGAGCAAGTTTTTCAATCGGCCGAATAACATATTACATAATATATTTAAATATAAGAATAAAGATACTCTAATTTTCAATTATTAAAGAATTTACAAACAATTTAAAATGAAAGCAAAAAATAATTCCAACAGAATAACTTACAGGCATTAAAGAACCATTCTCATTCTTCTTACCATTATCACGAAGAAGTGCCTCCGCAGTGAAGAGAGGAATATGTAACATATCGGCCGTTTCTACTAATAATTGGTCTTTGGCCTCTTGTAAATCTTGAGCTCGAAGCCCTGCGTACATGTCGCTCTCCGCCTCTTCACTTTCAGCCTCAGTTAAGATTGTCTGAAGTTCTCCTTCATTTATTGTATCAGTATCAGCCTTATATATATATATATATATATATATATATATATATATATATATATATATATATATATATATATATATATATATATATATATATATATATATATATATATATATATATATATATATATATATATATATATATACTACTACAATAATTTAATATCACATCCCTTCATTAAAACAGTAACTGTAAATAAATATTCAGAAAACATACAAACACCATTCGAGTTTCCAGATATGAAGCAACTCTATGGTGGCCAGATTTAACTGCAAGATCACATGGTGTCATTTTTTCTTTGTTTTCAATAAAGAGACCAGCTCCTTGGTACACTAATAGTTCAACACATTTGAAGAGTCCTGAAGAAGCGGCAAAATGAAGGGCAGTATTTCCACTCTGATATATATATATATATATATATATATATATATATATATATATATATATATATATATATATATATATATATATATATATATATATATATATATATATATATATATATATATATATATATATATATATATATATACTGACACATCGGCCAAGGCCAACCCCGGCTGATAATCAGGGAAAAACGGGGTTTAATTGCAAATTATACTTATTACTGATGGATTAAATCAAATAAAATATATGAATATAAAGATTTTTCTTCTTGTTTTTTCAATATTTTCTTTTGACTGCTCATCTTCTGCTAGTGAATGTTCATCTTTGTGTTCTGATTTTAGACTCCCCATAAAATATTTGGTTGAAATTTTTTTACTTGGGGCACCCGGAGGTCATCTTTTAATTTCCTGGCTACAGATGTTACATTTAGCTATTTCGAGCTTATCCTGAAACATTGTAAAGTGCTCCCATATTGCTGAAGCTGATCTTTTAGGCATAGTAACTGAAAATATAAACAAAATAATAAATTTGAAATAATGTAGCTAAATGATATAAATCTGATACACCGCAATAACTTATCAATATGAATAAATACAGGTTATATTGATAAATTTTTTAAATCTTATATTTTTTCAAACTTTAACTTAAGGTCGTACCTAAGTAAACTTGTTAAATAACTATTGCGAATCAGGAAAAAAAAAAATTTTTTTTTTGTTTTTTTTTTCAAACTTTTATTACACAAAATGAAATTTTTTGAATTTTTTTTTCTGAAAAAATGCAGTATAATCATTAATTTAAGTGAATGTTGACTATTCTACTCCTTCCTTATAATTAAATTAATCTCAATTAAAATTATATCTAATTTTCTTAATATACAAAATTTCAGAGCTTTTGACCTCTTTTCTTAAATTTTAGGCAATCTCAGCCATATATATATATATATATATATATATATATATATATATATATAATATATATATATATATATATATATATATATATATATATATATATATATATATATATATATATATATATATATATATATATATATATATATATATATATATATATATATATATATATATATATATATATATATATATATATATATATATATATATATATATATATATATATATACGGCTGTGAAGCCATAGATACAAGATTTTGAGTGGAGCTGAAGCAAAACAAAATTTTTTGGTGAACCAGAAATAAGGCAAAAAAATTTTTTGGATGGAGTAGAATCCAACAAAATTTTTACTATAAATTTAAGGAGTCAAGAGTTAAATCTTGGGTTGCTTAATTTAAAAATGATGGAGTTGTAGTCAGAAAAAGGCAGTTTTAAAATGGTCGAACCAAAGTCGGAGCAAACAAAAATATTTACTAGCTCTGCCGCCTTGATATATGAGTTGGGGCGACACCAACCTTCTCAGCTTGACTAATACCAAGAACAGATACAACAAAATAATTACATTATAAAGTTTGACATCTACATGATTTTACTGATACCACTACTTATAGAATTTGTTCTCATGGAAATTTTTATTTTTTTTGTGTAAATGTTAAAAAAAACATGGCAAAGTTATTATTATTATTATTATTATTGATTGCTTTCAGAATTTAATTGAATTTGTGGAATTAAGAAAAATATATACTGTCAACACATTCTGAAACTGACGTGTATAAACCATAAACTTATTCAATTTAGTTAATTGTTGCTATGGACATATTTTTCTTCACTCCATCTTAGTTTGGAAATAATTTACCTTATCTTGAGCATTTAACTGGGGTCTTTCCTTTTCACCATCTTGCATCACTGGTCCTCTCCACATTAACATCATAGACATACACATCATCCTGCGTTCTTCTGCTGAAGGGCTTTTAGTAAGTCCTACTTTGCATACAGCATGAATAGCACTCTCATCATCACCATTTTTTTTATTTGGATTCCCCCCATGATCAGACAGAAAGGCTCTGAGTTAAAAGTAAT
>SEYY01000292.1:370582-375582 GCA_009176605.1 Armadillidium nasatum
AGGCTAAAGTACTGTGTTATTTCGTTTATTTGTGTTAATTAATTGGACATTTATTGCAAAATAATTTATTCTCTGTCTATTACAAGCATCCATTTTTAGGAAAAAAAATTTCCATGGAGCATTTGTTTCAGCACTTTTTTCTGCCTTTCAGCTTCACTTATTACAATTTTTCTGACATCATACCTTTCCATAGAAACGCCTAATTTTTTTCCTAATTTTCCTTTTAATCCAGTAAATGCTGGAGAGGAAAAGAATTTTAAGGGTACTCCTTCATTTACTACCAATTGGTTTAATATGCGTTTTAAGTTTTTCAACTGTCATTGATAGTCACCTTTAGACTTGTTACAAATCTTGATATAGAAGGTTGTATACATGAAGTGTTTTGGGTAACTGGTGTAACCTTACATTGGTTTTTTTCTTCTACTACTTTCTCAAGATTTCAAGATGTTTCCTTTGCAAATGGCATTTTAAATTAGATGTCTTAGTGCTTATTTTCAATCCATAGATGACTTCATCTATTGCAACTTGCCAAAGCAAAATATTTTTCTTCAATCTTCACTTTTTTTGAAATATTTCGATACTGATGATTTATTACATTGCTTGATTTTCATGATAAAAATATTACTTAAAAATCAATTTTAAAGAAATTTAGAATTATTTTTAATTGCTACACCTTTACTGATTACTGTATTAATTATTATTATTATATATATATATATATATATATATATATATATATATATATATATATATATATATATATATATATATATATATATATATATATATATATATATATATATATATATATATATATATATATATATGCCGCATTCCATGACAAATCATGCAAAAAAAGAGAAAATTTACACCACTAGGTCTTAGATTTTGCTTAAACTTTGTTTATCTACTGTCTTTTACCTAAAAACAAAGAAAATGAGGTTTAAAAAATTTTTAAAAATTTTTTGGGGGGATTTTATAGCCCCCCAAAATTTGGAGTTTTCAAAATTTTAATATTATATATAAAGGAAATTAATGTTAATTGTTAAGAAAGTCATACATTAGGGATTAATTAAACATTAATAAAGTATTTGACAAATGTTATAAGGAAAAATGTGTGCACCTCCCATTATTCAAAGTAAAGATATATGCATTAAATTCTTTAATTCACAAGTGTTTCATTATTTACTTTTATGAGCAAATGATAAAGGAACATTTTTAACACCAATAAAATTTTTTTGTATCGATTGGCCATAAGGGGGGAAGCAGCCCCCAAATGTTAAATGTTCAATAACTTTTAATAAAATAAGTTTTAGGTAAAAAATGCTTAGAGTAACTCTTGTTTATCAGGCCATTTGGCATAGAATGCATTTTGTTTCACAACTCTATCACTTCTAGAACCAAAGTTATGACCTCTTGAAAAAAAAAAAATTTTTTTTTTGAAAACTCCAAATTTTGGGGGGCTATAAAATCCCCCAAAAAAAATGTAAAAAATTTTTTTAACCTCATTTTCTTTGTTTTTAGGTAAAAGACAGTAGATAAACAAAGTTTAAGCAAAATCTAAGACCTAGTGGTGTAATGCTTTGCATGATTTGTCCTGGATTGCTCCATATATATATATATATATATATATATATATATATATATATATATATATATATATATATATATATATATATATATATATATATATATATATATATATATATATATTAGTGTGTGTGTGTGATATGGGATATGAAGGAATAAAGTTTAATTAAAAATAAAAACAGAGCCTATGAGCAAAAAATTTTTCACAATTCACAGCGTGAAGTAATAAATTACAATATAAAATTAAAAAGAATGAACAAGATAAAATAATAAATGCTAATATGATAGCAGAATACATTCAGAGCTAGGAGTTACTTCCTTTTTTGGGCTCCAGCTCTGGCTCTACCCACAATCCTAGAAATGGCTCCAGCTACATAATCCTAGAAATGGCTCCAGCTACAGCTCCATTAAAATATTTTGGCTCCATGACTTCCCAGCCCTGGGTAATACTGTATGTACTCTTACCACAAATTCTAAAACTACAGCTATGGTATATATTAATTTTAGTTTACAATTTGATATGACTGTTGTTATTAACTACATATACTATTTTTAATTATTGAACAATAAGAATTTACTTTAGTTTGGGAGGAAGAAAATAATTGCTAGAGTTCCTTTGCACTGACCATATCTGGTGTCTATAATATTGTATGAGACAGTTTATTAACTAAATTGGAGATTATATTATTTATGTTGGAGGTAAATATAATGAATCATATACAATCCCTAATATTATTAGGGATTTATGGTCTGGGAAGTCTGCTAATGAAAAATATTATTGTGGTGTTGGGCGATATATATTTTTCTCTGTCTGGTATAAAATTTGGTAAGTGAATATTTTTATGAGAACAACATCACTATTTTGTATAAGCAGGTTGAGATTTATATTATACACTCAAGATGGCAATTGTTTGTGAATACTTAGTCAGGTCATCAGCATAACTGAGAATGTTATAAGAATCATGCATGGAAATGAGTACAGTATATCCTTTATAAATAAGCAAAATGGCCAGGGAACTACTAAAATATTTTAACAAATTAACCTCTGATAGGGGATAATTTCAAGTTTTCAGTCCCTTACCAATGGACAGATTTTAATCATTCATAAATAATTTCTAAGGTCTAAATGAAAAGAAACAATGTTGCACTGGAGAGAGAGAGAGAGAGAGAGAGAGAGAGAGAGAGAGAGAGAGAGAGAGAGAGAGAGAGAGAGAGAGAGAGAGAGAGAGAGAGAGAGAGAGAGAGAGAGAGAGAGAGAGAGAGAGAGAGAGAGAGAGAGAGAGAGAGAGAGAGAGAGAGAGAGAGAGAGAGAGAGAGAGAGAGAGAGAGAGAGAGAGAGAGAGAGAGAGAGAGAGAGAGAGAGAGAGAGAGAGAGAGAGAGAGAGAGAGAGAGAGAGAGAGAGAGAGAGAGAGAGAGAGAGAGAGAGAGAGAGAGAGAGAGAGAGAGAGAGAGAGAGAGAGAGAGAGAGAGAGAGAGAGAGAGAGAGAGAGAGAGAGAGAGAGAGAGAGAGAGAGAGAGAGAGACTTTCCTCTATATAAATCTTTTAGATTACGTAAAATTACGCAAATAAACAATTATTTTAAAATGCACTGAATAATTTTTTTATTTTTTTTTTTTAAATGCACTTAATGTATCAAGTATCTTAAGCTTATTCCAAACATTTTGGTTCAACTCGCAAATATTTTTAATATTCGAAAACATTTATAAATTTAGAAGATCGACCATTAGTTTCTTATTAACTACCCAAATGATTGTATCACTCCTCTGGTTAATGATGTAATTCAGAAATAAACAAATAACATTGTAATATCAAATATTCATCATTCATACAAAACCTTATATTCTAATATATTTTCGTAGTTAAATGTTAAAGTCTATGAATATTTTGAAGGGCCTAATGTGCAGACGACAGAAACATTTATGAAGTTTGTTATTTTCATACCTATTAAAAATAATTTGTGCTAGAGCCTTCTATATTTGACGAAAATCAGTTTAAAGTTTAAACTTTAAACCTTATATCATAGATTACTAATGTTAGTACATTTGTTTTATATTAAACTTCTGAGAATTTTTTATTTATTCTCAAATGAATGGAAACATTACAATTTGGAGCATATAATATTTTACTATACTCAGTGCAGTATTCATGGACAGGTGCTTGGATAGTTAGTTGTCTAGGGGCCCAGTTGCATTTTCTACTATTACAAATAAAAATTTCAGAGGCTGTCAATAACCATTAAAGCAATCATGAAGGAAGTTTGAAAAATGACTTAAAAGCTTAAGTATTTTTATTTATTTATTATTATTTTAAAAAAAAAAAAAAAAAAAAAAGCTCTTCATAGCTCAAAATTTATAAAAACGATGTTATATAAAATAAAATATGATAGAAAGCCTTGGAAGATTATTCTTCCCATTATATATAAATTTGCATCAAATCTGACAGTAAAAGTTTCATTTTTTAAATAGAAAATTAGATTATGAGCGTAAAAAATTACAAATAACCAGTTTTAATTATGAATGTCCTTTTCAGACGTTCAAATTAGATTTTCGAATATATATATATATATATATATATATATATATATATAATATATATATATATATATATATATATATATATATATATATATATATATATATATATATATATATATATAAGGTAAGGTGAGGTATGTGTGTGTGTGCTCGCGCGTGTGTCCTAATGAATCAGGGTATTTTCCATGAATATAAATGAGCTTTCTGAGGTCTGATAACAGTTGTTAACTTCTTTTCAGATGTTTTCATTTTTTTTTTTTTTTTTTTTTTTAAACAGTATCCTCTCTTTTAGATTACTGTTGGGTTCATTATAAATTTTGATTTTGATTTTAATTTTGTTAAGATAAAACAAAAATCGAAAAAGCTACAGCTAGAAACAAACCTAAAATTGGTTCTTGTTTTTGTAAAAATTTCTTAAAATTTATTTGCAAAAACTTTTTCCATAAACTTTATATTTATTTTTCCAGGATTTTAATTTGTCCATAGTAATAAGATGACGGGAGACTACGATATTGATTTTCATGAGATCAGAGATTTATTTGATCCTGGAAAGCATGGCAAAGATTATGAAATAGAAATGTCTAAATTTTTATTCAAACGTTTGCTTGACATGAACTATAATAATTTCAAATTTACAAGAGAGAAGAAAGGTTTAGGGAAATTTGATGATTTAGTTTTTGCTTATTAAGACTATGATGGATTATGATACTCTTTGGTAGAGCTGAAGCTTATAATGAACGAAACAAGAAAAATGATTATGAGTATCTGACTGATCAACCTCAAAGTTACTTTTTTCTTCCAAAATACTTTGTTTATTATCAACAGTCATTTGATACAATTAATCTTGATTCAAATTTTTTAAAAAGCCGTATTG
>SEYY01000292.1:380582-384043 GCA_009176605.1 Armadillidium nasatum
TTTATTGTACTAAAGTATGGTCATAATGTGGTTTGGCGATCGTTTCCCTATAGGTCAAAACATGGCCACTGAAAATAGGGAATAGTTGTGTTTTTGAAATATCCTTGTACTTAAAATTGAATGTGCTGTAAAAAGAAATTTCCGGGGGTTATGGATTTGCCGATTCGACCATTTTGTAGTGTTTTTATTGTACTAAAGTATGGTCATAATGTGGTTTGGCGATCGTTTCCCTATAGGTCAAAACATGGCCACTGAAAATAGGGAATAGTTGTGTTTTTGAAATATCCTTGTACTTAAAATTGAATGTGCTGTAAAAAGAAATTTCCGGGGGTTATGGATTTGCCGATTCGACCATTTTGTAGTGTTTTTATTGTACTAAAGTATGGTCATAATGTGGTTTGGCGATCGTTTCCCTATAGGTCAAAACATGGCCACTGAAAATAGGGAATAGTTGTGTTTTTTGAAATATCCTTGTACTTAAAATTGAATGTGCTGTAAAAAGAAATTTCCGGGGGTTATGGATTTGCCGATTCGACCATTTTGTTTAGTGTTTTTATTGTACTAAAGTATGGTCATAATGTGGTTTGGCGATCGTTTCCCTATAGGTCAAAACATGGCCACTGAAAATAGGGAATAGTTGTGTTTTTGAAATATCCTTGTACTTAAAATTGAATGTGCTGTAAAAAGAAATTTCCGGGGGTTATGGATTTGCCGATTCGACCATTTTGTAGTGTTTTTATTGTACTAAAGTATGGTCATAATGTGGTTTGGCGATCGTTTCCCTATAGGTCAAAACATGGCCACTGAAAATAGGGAATAGTTGTGTTTTTGAAATATCCTTGTACTTAAAATTGAATGTGCTGTAAAAAGAAATTTCCGGGGGTTATGGATTTGCCGATTCGACCATTTTGTAGTGTTTTTATTGTACTAAAGTATGGTCATAATGTGGTTTGGCGATCGTTTCCCTATAGGTCAAAACATGGCCACTGAAAATAGGGAATAGTTGTGTTTTTGAAATATCCTTGTACTTAAAATTGAATGTGCTGTAAAAAGAAATTTCCGGGGGTTATGGATTTGCCGATTCGACCATTTTGTAGTGTTTTTATTGTACTAAAGTATGGTCATAATGTGGTTTGGCGATCGTTTCCCTATAGGTCAAAACATGGCCACTGAAAATAGGGAATAGTTGTGTTTTGAATAGTTGTGTTTTTGAAATATCCTTGTACTTAAAATTGAATGTGCTGTAAAAAGAAATTTCCGGGGGTTATGGATTTGCCGATTCGACCATTTTGTAGTGTTTTTATTGTACTAAAGTATGGTCATAATGTGGTTTGGCGATCGTTTCCCTATAGGTCAAAACATGGCCACTGAAAATAGGGAATAGTTGTGTTTTTGAAATATCCTTGTACTTAAAATTGAATGTGCTGTAAAAAGAAATTTCCGGGGGTTATGGATTTGCCGATTCGACCATTTTGTAGTGTTTTTATATTGTACTAAAGTATGGTCATAATGTGGTTTGGCGATCGTTTCCCTATAGGTCAAAACATGGCCACTGAAAATAGGGAATAGTTGTGTTTTTGAAATATCCTTGTACTTAAAATTAAAATTGAATGTGCTGTAAAAAGAAATTTCCGGGGGTTATGGATTTGCCGATTCGACCATTTTGTAGTGTTTTTATTGTACTAAAGTATGGTCATAATGTGGTTTGGCGATCGTTTCCCTATAGGTCAAAACATGGCCACTGAAAATAGGGAATAGTTGTGTTTTTGAAATATCCTTGTACTTAAAATTGAATGTGCTGTAAAAAGAAATTTCCGGGGGTTATGGATTTGCCGATTCGACCATTTTGTAGTGTTTTTATTGTACTAAAGTATGGTCATAATGTGGTTTGGCGATCGTTTCCCTATAGGTCAAAACATGGCCACTGAAAATAGGGAATAGTTGTGTTTTTGAAATATCCTTGTACTTAAAATTGAATGTGCTGTAAAAAGAAATTTCCGGGGGTTATGGATTTGCCGATTCGACCATTTTGTAGTGTTTTTATTGTACTAAAGTATGGTCATAATGTGGTTTGGCGATCGTTTCCCTATAGGTCAAAACATGGCCACTGAAAATAGGGAATAGTTGTGTTTTTGAAATATCCTTGTACTTAAAATTGAATGTGCTGTAAAAAGAAATTTCCGGGGGTTATGGATTTGCCGATTCGACCATTTTGTAGTGTTTTTATTGTACTAAAGTATGGTCATAATGTGGTTTGGCGATCGTTTCCCTATAGGTCAAAACATGGCCACTGAAAATAGGGAATAGTTGTGTTTTTGAAATATCCTTGTACTTAAAATTGAATGTGCTGTAAAAAGAAATTTCCGGGGGTTATGGATTTGCCGATTCGACCATTTTGTAGTGTTTTTATTGTACTAAAGTATGGTCATAATGTGGTTTGGCGATCGTTTCCCTATAGGTCAAAACATGGCCACTGAAAATAGGGAATAGTTGTGTTTTTGAAATATCCTTGTACTTAAAATTGAATGTGCTGTAAAAAGAAATTTCCGGGGGTTATGGATTTGCCGATTCGACCATTTTGTAGTGTTTTTATTGTACTAAAGTATGGTCATAATGTGGTTTGGCGATCGTTTCCCTATAGGTCAAAACATGGCCACTGAAAATAGGGAATAGTTGTGTTTTTGAAATATCCTTGTACTTAAAATTGAATGTGCTGTAAAAAGAAATTTCCGGGGGTTATGGATTTGCCGATTCGACCATTTTGTAGTGTTTTTATTGTACTAAAGTATGGTCATAATGTGGTTTGGCGATCGTTTCCCTATAGGTCAAAACATGGCCACTGAAAATAGGGAATAGTTGTGTTTTTGAAATATCCTTGTACTTAAAATTGAATGTGCTGTAAAAAGAAATTTCCGGGGGTTATGGATTTGCCGATTCGACCATTTTGTAGTGTTTTTATTGTACTAAAGTATGGTCATAATGTGGTTTGGCGATCGTTTCCCTATAGGTCAAAACATGGCCACTGAAAATAGGGAATAGTTGTGTTTTTGAAATATCCTTGTACTTAAAATTGAATGTGCTGTAAAAAGAAATTTCCGGGGGTTATGGATTTGCCGATTCGACCATTTTGTAGTGTTTTTATTGTACTAAAGTATGGTCATAATGTGGTTTGGCGATCGTTTCCCTATAGGTCAAAACATGGCCACTGAAAATAGGGAATAGTTGTGTTTTTGAAATATCCTTGTACTTAAAATTGAATGTGCTGTAAAAAGAAATTTCCGGGGGTTATGGATTTGCCGATTCGACCATTTTGTAGTGTTTTTATTGTACTAAAGTATGGTCATAATGTGGTTTGGCGATCGTTTCCCTATAGGTCAAAACATGGCCACTGAAAATAGGGAATAGTTGTGTTTTTGAAATATCCTTGTACTTAAAATTGAATGTGCTGTAAAAAGAAATTT
>SEYY01000293.1:7500-15000 GCA_009176605.1 Armadillidium nasatum
AGAGAGAGAGAGAGAGAGAGAGAGAGAGAGAGAGAGAGAGAGAGAGAGAGAGAGAGAGAGAAGAGAGAGAGAGAGAGAGAGAGAGAGAGAGAGAAGGAGAGAGAGAGAGAGAGAGAGAGAGAGAGAGAGAGAGAGAGAGAGAGAGAGAGAAAGAGAGAGAGAGAGACGAGAAGAGAGAGAGAGAGAGAGAGAGAGAGAGGAGAGAGAGAGAGAGAGAGAGAGAGAGAGAGAGAGAGAGAGAGAGAGAGAGAGAGAGAGAGAGAGAGAGAGAGAGAAGAGATAGATAACTAATTTTTAATATTAATATCGAAAATTCAGCATGTAGTTAAATAAAATTTTGCTTAAATAATAATAATAATAATAATATTATAATATAATAATATTTAAAATTTTAAAATTAAAATTTTATATTATTATTATTATTTTATATATAATAATTATTATATATTAATATTATTATTATTTTTTTATTTTAATTTATTAAAAATATAATAATAATTTAATTAAAAATATTAAAAAATTAAAAAATTAAAATTACAAATTTAAATTAATGTCACAAAACTTAGGAATTAAATTAGGATTAGAAATTTTATAAAGTAATTTCTAAATTTCAAAATATTTTGAATTATTGCAAAAAAAAAAAAAAAAAAAATTTTTTTATTTTATTTAAGGATAAATAAATAAATAAATAAATAATTTGATTTCAGGTAATTTCTTGTTTTAAAGCACGATGAAAGATCATTATTTATTTATTTTATTTATTTATTTATTTAATTTTTTCTTTTTTTTTATCGGATTCGAAAGTGAATTTCAGACATTCGGATAAATTTAATATCAAATGTAAGTTCGACCCACAGTATCTTAGCAATATATATATATATATATATATATATATATATATATATATATATATATATATATATATATATATATATATATATATATATAATATATATATATATATATTATATATATATAATATATTTATTTTTAAAAAATTAAAATAAAAAAAAAATAAAGAAAGCAACCAAAAAATTTTGTTGCTCCTCAAATTTAAAATCTAATTCATTTTTTTTTTCTTTTTATTCGAATACGTTACAGCCATGGTATGGAGTACTAACTGATTTCTATTTTCGTAAATGATTTATTTAAAAAAATATCATCAAAAAATTATCCAAATTACAATATTAAATTCATAAAATGACTTCAAACATTCAATAGAAAAAAAAATATTTGTTCGTTAAGTTTTATTAAACAATGCATTTTCCCCATGACATAACTATAAAAGATAAAAAAGATTTGACTTCCATAAGACTGAAAGAGTGTGTGTGTGTGTGTGTGTGTGTGTGAGATTGAGTTTGTGTGTTCGTGAGTGTACATGTGTAGTTGCATCAAGATTCTATAGCACCAATATGAGCGCACACGATAGGAAAAAAAAAGAGCGATGGATGCGAGTGTTTTTGATTAGGTGTGTAGTGTAGGGCGAGGGTGTAGACCGTCTACCTTTGGTGTTCGTATCCGGTAATTTTTTTATTTTTTTATTTTTTTATTCAAAGAAAATTACTATCATTACACTAAATTTTAGCTTCAATATTAATTTATTCCTATAAAAGTGATCGAAAGTGTTTGCATGCAAATTTATGTATATATTATAATCAAAAAAAATTTTTATTCAAAAACAATTTGCATTATAATCTTTAAAGATTTTCCCTTTAAAAAAAAAAAAAAAAAAAAAAAAAAAATTTGAACAATCCTCAATCTCAACGAAACAAATTTTCGTTTCACGCTAATACATGTTGATTATTCTAAAGTCTAAACAGAGAAACGAGCATGAAAGAGAAATTTAAAAGGAAAAAAAAATTCCTACCCTAAAAATAAAAAAAAAATAAAAAAATTCCTATCCTTAAAAAAGAAAAAAGAAATTCCTATCCAAATCTCTCAATATCTATTCATTCAAAGAGCGATTGAATCATTGTTAATAAAAGAATTTGATAATAACATCGATCGTGCCCTCGCTCATGGCAGCTCTAATTTAAGTATTCAAGGATGCCTCTCACAGTTTGGGAGCATCAATCACTTCGAGGGAAATTGAGGCAAACAAGAGATAATGAATGCAACGCACGTTATTACTGTTATTATTGTTGCAGCTGTTGTTGTTGTTGTTGTTGTTGTTGTTGCTCTTGTTGTTGTTGTTGTTGTTGTTGCTGCTATTGCTTTTGTTGTTATTCTTGCTGTTATTAGAGTTATTGTTATCACCGATTATACTGTTGCTGCGAAAGTTTACTTACTATTTAATGTTCATTTATGTTGTTAATTACCAGAATTTTGATGCTTTCATTTTCATTTCCATTTTGACACTAATTTTATAGTTGTTGAATGGAGCTACTTGAAGCTTCTAATTGCCTTTATCTCTGAGGGATTACAGCTCACAATATAAGGAACTCACACACACTCATTCTGACTGTGTCGGTGGGTGCATCTGTATATTTGTTGCAATGTGAGTGTCTTACAATGTGTGCCTATTATAATGTGTGTGAGCCTATTACAATGTGGGTGTTACAGTGTGCGTCTATGAATCTGTTACTGTATGCGTCTGTGTATGCTACTGTGTGCGTCTGTGTATTTGTTGCTGTGCGTGTGCGTCTTACTGCTTGTGTTACTGTGTGTGCTTATTACAGTGTGCGTCTGTGTATCTGTTACTGTGTGCGTCTGTGTATCTGTTACTGTGTGCGACTGTGCATTTGTTACTGTGTGTGTGTGTGTGCGCGCGTGTCTGTCTTACTGCTTGTGTTACTGTGTGTGTCTATCACTCAATCTCTGTCTGTATTTCTTTATATGTCTCTCAAATGTATTATTAGTAATAATAATTTTAATTACATATTATATATATCTCTATATATATATATATATATATATATATATATAATATATATTATATTATATATAATATATATATATATATTATATAATATTTATATATATATATATAATATATAATATATATATAATATATATATTATATATATATAATTATATATATAATTTATAATAATAATATATATATAATATATATATTAATATATTAATATATAAATAAATAAAAAAAAAAAAAAAAAAAAATAATAAAAAATTTTTTTTTTTGTTTTTATTATTATATTTTTTAGGATATGTGTTTTCAGTTGTTTTGGTTGGGTGATGTGTTTTTAAATTATTTTTTAGAAAATGTATATTAATAGGAGAACTTAATTTATATATAATATGAGGTATTTTTAGTATAATAATAAGGTATTCTAGTACTTATATATTTATAATAATTTAATACCATTAACGTGGTAAGTTGAAATGAAACGATCGTGTTGTCGTAGATGACATAGCGTTACACTCTCACATTATAGAATATAGAAACACTCACAGTGCAGATCTATAACGAGCTCAGGGCATCGTACTTGTAGAGGCACAACTAGGATTATCTAGTTAATCAATTCTTATATTCTTATTATCACTTTCGCTTATTCTTATTATTATTATATTAATATAAAAATCAGAATTATTATTATTAATAAAAAAAATTATTTTACTTTATTATTTTTTAATTATTGATAAGGATCTATCGAATATGTTACTAACAATTCTATATATAAATATATATATATATATTTTTATAAAAAAAATAAATATTTTTTTTTTTTTTTTTTTTTTTTTTTTTTTTTTTTTTTTTTTTTTTTTTTTTTTTTTTTTTTTTTTTTTTTTTTTTTTTTTTTTTTTTTTTATTTTTTATTTAATTTTTAATTTTTTTTATTTAATTTTATTTTTTTTACTTCTGTTTCTGACACACACAAAAATTTTCTCATGGCCCGTTGAGGCCTTTTTTATTAAAAAAACTTATTTATACTCTAAAAGAATATTTAATACAAAATGTATACATCTCTACTCTCTCTCTCCCTCTTCTCTCTCTCTTCTCCGCTTCTCTCTCTTGCTCTCTCTCTCTCTCTCTCTTCTCTCTCTCTCTTTATTATATTATATAATTATATATATTATATATATATATATATATCTAATTATATTATATTATATTAATAATATAATTTTATATATATATATATATAATATATATATATTATTCTTTACATTTTTAATTTAATTATTACATTTTTAATATTAATATAATATAAATAATAAATAAAAAAAAATTATTTTATATATATATATATTATATAATTCTATATATATATAAATATATATATATTAATGATTTATATATAATATATTATATATTGTGTTGCGGTGTATTGTGTTTGGTCTTGTTCCTATTTATATACAATCGTTATAGTTTTTCAATCAACTTGCAAATTTATAAAATTATTTATTCAGTTCTCTCTTGTTTTTTAAAACATTGGTTACAGAATGATAATAATAATAATAATAATAATAATAATAATAATAGTAGTACTACCTATAAGGATAATAAAAATATGATGATAATAATGATAATGATTATGATGATAATAGTGGTGATGATAAGGAAAATGATGAAATAATAATGATAATGATACGGTTTATATATAATTAATATATTTTATATAATAATAATAATAATAATAATAATAATAACAATAATAATAATAATAATAATAATAATAATAATAATCGTATTTAAATAGCCAATTTAATTGAAAACTCGAATCCAATTTTGTTTTATTTAGTTATTTCATTTTTAAAAAATAATAATATATTTCTTTTCGTTTTTTATTGTAGTCAGTAATTGAAATAATAATAATAATAATAATAATAATAATAATAATAATAATATATAATAAATTAATTATAATTTGATTCTTAAAAATTTTATCCGAATAAAATACTTTACAAGCTACATATTCAATAGTCCTTTTATAATAATTATATTAATAATATGATTAATAATATAAATATATATAATTATATATAATTATATTTAAATAATATAAATATAGTAGTTGTCATTCTTTGAAAGAAGTACTAGGTATTCTTTTATGAGTCATTATATTAAAGTTTCTGATAATTTGATATTTTTTATTAATAAAATTTTAAAACTAACTAATTATATTACATATAGTAACTAGCCATTATAATTATACCCAGTAAAATATAATAATTATTTACAATAATCAAAAAAATTTTTATAAATAATATCTCAAAAGTTTTCCAGACACAATAATCAATATAGATATTGTATATATAATAAATTATACATAATAATACTAAAATATTAATAAAATAATTATATAATATAATATATAATAAATAATTTATCAAATATAATTGATAAGATTTAAAACTAAAATATTAATAACTAATAAATTAAATAAATAAAAAAAAAAAAAAAAAAAAAAAAAAAAAAAAAAAAAAAAAAAATATATATTTTTTTTTTTACAAATAATATTATATTTTAAAAATATTATTATATAATTAAAGCATACATATATTTATCAATAATATTTTATTTATAATTATATATTATATATTTATATTATTTATTATATATTTTATTATAAATTTAAAAAAAAAAAAAAAAAAAAAAAAAAAAAAAAAGTTAATTATTTATATATATATATAATATAATATAATATATAATAATATTATATAGTGTGGGGATGTGTAATATATATATATATATTATATATATATATATATATATATATATATATATTAGGTCTAATCCTTGTATTGCATAATCTGTACAATTTTAAACAAGCGATTGGGAAGGTCTTGCGATCAAATCGTCTTAACGGAATTGAGGATTACCCTGTGGCGCGTCGAGGGTTCGAATCAAGGATAAGACTCGCTGGCTTCGCTATCAATGGTAGTCAGATTTACAGAGACAGATTCGTTACATATCTTTTCTATATATTATATATCTATATATATATTATATATATTTATTTATATACTAATAATATATAAATAATATTATAAAAATATTAAAATAAGACAAATATTAATAATCATATTTATATATATATAACGTTAATAAATAAAGACATTATAGTACCTATATTCAACTCAATAATCTCTCTCATAAACGACGATAAATTATACTAACTTAATACTCGGCGGATAGGACTGTTAATATATATACTATAAGATATATATGATAATATTAACTCCGTCTATAAAATTACTCGTAAATTCAAGATATTAGAAGAAATAACGTCCAAATATTATTAATCTATGTCTATCTAGCTTAGATATTATGAATGGAGAATCAGAATGCCAATTTACTGAATTTGAAGATCAATATTTCTTAGCTATTCTCTCTATAAGTCTCTGTTAGATAGTAGATTAAGTGGTTAATATTTATATTTGTTTAAATTGTTTTTATTATCTATATTTAAAATTGTTTTCAGTGGTAATTTATCTCATTTATTATAGTATTTTTAATTTTGTTTGAAACTGAGTTTTTAATAATAGATTGACGTTAACATAAAGGTAAATTGCAGTTATTCCTATCAGACCTAATGTTATCTATCACTTACTATTAAAAATAGGATATTTAATTATATTAATAAATATATAATTTAAAAATAGTTTAATAATAAAGAGCTTAAAATTTTATTATTAAAATTAGTATTATTCTTATCATAGTTACTCGTATATTCTCTTAACTCTACTTAAATAGACTCTTGAATAATTTATTTTGATTTTATTTCAGACTAAAATTTAAATTATTTGAAGCAACTCAATATGCTGCATTGATATTAAGGTAAAGAATTAATATAAATTCTTAATTAAAATTGTCCCAACGAATCTTGGGACAAATTGAGTTAAATATAAAAGACATGTTATATACTAATTCGCATTTCTTCGATATATTTTTAATTAAGTAAAATAAACAAAAAATAATTATGATTGTGACATTTTTGTACTTGTCTAACATCATTAACGAAATTTTTTTCAGTGAGAGACCGTATTAAATTACTTTGAACTGAATTTAGACTATTCAATCACTATTTCACATTAAAATTAGTTAAGATAAATTTGTAATATTTGAATTATATTTTTTTTTTTTTTTTTATTTTTTAGTCGGTGGATATTTGAACAGTATAATCGGATCTCACCCTTCTGATCTTCAAAAGTTTTGTTTTTGAGATACATTACTCTGTGAGTCTTTACTTATGATCTCAACTTTAGTATTTTAGAAAATAGAAGTATATAATATAAAATAATAAATCAATATCAACACTTGTATTTAATTTAATAAAAATAGGTGTATATAGAACAAGCTTACTTAATGAACCATAAATTAATCGATCTGTATGGTGATAGATAATAAAAAGGAAAAAATAATAAATTGTATTTTAGTCTCCATATGCTAATTTTCAAAATACCATCTTTTATGTACAGTCCGTGTTGAGTTTTTCATTCTATCGCCTCGTTATTATATTCTACTTCTTATTAAGTATTTTTTTTTATATTATATTATTATATTTAATTTATTATATTATCAAATTTATTATTTTT
>SEYY01000293.1:37500-40000 GCA_009176605.1 Armadillidium nasatum
CCGCGCATCTTCATCAAAAATTAACATCCGCATCCGCACTTGCGAAAATTATACATCCGCATCCGCATCTGACGAAAAATTCTTATATCCGCATCCGCAAATGAGAAAATATGACATGCTATCCATCACTAATTTTATATATATATAATATATATATATATATATATATATATATATATATATATATATATATATATATATATATATATATATATATATATATATATATATATATATGTAATTTTTCGTAAAGACGTCATTTCTGCCCTCTTTGAGCTTAACACAAAGAAGGCGTACGGTCCTGATGGTATCCCTCCTGTATTTCTCAGAGCTTGCACCCTGCCTTGGTAAACTTTTTCGTCTCTGTCTTTTTACTTCAACCTTCCCTTCTTGGTGGAAGAGTGACGCTCATTCAGCCCTGTGCAGAAAAAGGGGAGCCCCTCTCAACCCTTTAACTACCGTCCATTTCTTTAACCTCCATTCTTTCTAAAGTTTTCGAATCTATACTTAACAGAAGATTTGGAAACACCTCAATTCTTCTAATCTTATCTCTGATCGTCAGTATGACTTCCGTAAGAAACGTTCTACTGGTAATCTTCTTTCCCTTCTCTCTGACTCTTGGTTCTCCGCTAGCACCCTGCCTTGGTAAACTATTTCGTCTATGTCTTTCTATTTCAACCTTCCCTTCTTGTTGGAAACGTGCGTTCATTCATCCTGTGCCGAAAAAGGAGGACCCTCTCTCAACCTTCAAACTACCGTCCCATTTCTTTAACCCCCATTCTTCCTAAAGTTTTCAAATCTATCCTTAACAGAAGATTTGGAAACATCTCACATCTTCTAATCTTATCTCTGATCGTCAGTATGGCTTTTGTAAGAAACGCTCTACTGGTGATCTTCTTAACCTTCTCTCTTACTCTTGGTCCCACTCTCTTCGCCATTCCGGCGAATCTTTTGCTGTCGAGCTGGACATATCAACAGCTTTCGATAGAGTCTGGCACAAAGCTTTGATTTCCAAACTTTCCTCTTTTTGAATCTATACATCTCTCTGTGGTCTTTACTCTGATTAGCTTTTTGGTCGTTCTATATCAGCTGTTGTAGACGGCCACCGCTCATCCTTTAAATTTATTATTAGTGGTGTTCATGAAGAATCTGTCATATCCCTAACACTTTTTCTGCTTTTTATTAATGATTTTCCCTTCTGTTACTTCATCTGCTATCCACTCCTATGCCGATGACACAACCCTTCATTACTCTTTTCAATTTAAAAGGCGCCGCTCCCAACAGTAGTTAACAAACGCAAGGAGTGTAGCCTTGGAGCAAATAATCTCTGATATATCTCGCATTTCAAATTGGGACAGAGAAAATATGGTCGTTTTCAATGCTACCAAAACTCAATTCCTCCATCTCTCTACTAGACACAATCTTCTACTCAACTATGATATCTTCTTCGAAAACACACAACTGAAACCTTTATTCCTCTTTAGTATTCTTGGTGTTTCTACTTCTCATCATCTTTTTGGAAAGATCACATTATTTCTCGTTTTAAACAAGCTTCTAAAAGGTTAGGTGTTCAAAGGCGCCTTCAGAGTTTCTTCACACAACCCCAGTTGCTTGCTTTTTATAGGGGTGTTGTTCGCCCCCTGAATGTAGTACGCCTCATACATCTGGGTTAGTTCCACATATAGATCTTTTCTCGAAAAGGTTTAGTCTAGGATTTTACGTCTTACAAAGGCTGAAGGCGGAGATACGATATTATTATATATATATATATTATATATATATATATATATATATATATATATATATATATATATATATATATATATATATATATATATATATATATATATATATATTATATATATATATATATATATATATATATATATATATATATATATATATATATATATATAGTGATGACATACGCATTCGCATCCTCATCAAAATTGACATCCGCATCCGCACTTGATTCAACATCCGCAACTTTCAAAAATTCGACATCCGCATCCGCAAATTAGAAAATATGATATCCGGTCCATCACTTATATATATATATATATATATATATATATATATATATATATATATATATATATATATAATATATATATATATATATATATATATATATATATATATATATATTATATATATATATATATATATATATATATATATATATATATATATATATATATATATATATATATATATATATATTTAGTTGGTTCATTCTGAAATTTTATATTTTAACATGCCATAAATGATCTCTATTAGATCCACGGAACTTGACAGAAGCTCATACAATGCATATGCTGGTCAACCGCTGAATGTACTAAATTATATGGACAAAATACGATCCTCTAAAATGATTTGCAACTTTCATGATCAACAAACCACTTAACCTAAAAATATATCACCTAAACCACTAGTCACGTCCTAGCATACGACTACGAGTGTATAAGGAAAGAAGATTCTAACTATTATTTATCGATTG
>SEYY01000293.1:50000-67500 GCA_009176605.1 Armadillidium nasatum
TGTGTGTGTGCGTACGTGCTTCATATATGTGTGTGCGGGCTACGTAAGTGTGTGTGTGTATGTACGCTTGCTGGATTAAGGAAAGTCTATTCGAAAAGATATTAAATAAAATACAAAAAGATTAAAAAATCATAAGGTTGATTTTGTTTTTTTGTATTATAAGTTCGACTGAAGTACTTGAAACAACAAATTACACACATACATACTAATGATGGATAGGATGTCATATTTTCTCATGTGCGGATGCGGATGATTTAAATTTTCGTCAAGTGCGGATGCGGATGTCAGTTTTGATGAGGATGCGAATGCGTATGCCATCACTAATATATATATATATATATATATATATATATATATATATATATATATATATATATATATATATATATATATATATATATATATATATATATATATATATATATATATATATATATATATATATATATATATATATATATATATATATATATATATATATATGTTGAGATAGCTTCTTTCCTAGTGAACCTTAATCTAATTAGAATGATCAAAACAGTACTAAAGGTTTCCACGTACAGTCGTGAACAGAAGTTCGTTCCTATTAAGCTGGAAATAAATATTTATATAAAATGGAGATCATTTCATAAAAGCTCTATTTTGAATAAAAAGAAAATAAAAACATTGAGAGGGGCTTAATTGAACTGTGATTGGCTGAATCTGAGATGATCTCCATTTTATATAAATATTTATCTCCAGCTTAATAGGAACGAACTTCTGTTCACGACTGTACATATTTGAAACACTCTGAACGATTCACACCGTATCTCGGTCCGTCTTCAGCACAAACTAAATTTTTCAAATTTCTATTTTAAAATACTATCAAAATATAAATTCATTAAATATCTACATAATATTTAAAATAATAATAATTACAATAATAATAAAAAAAAATAAAGTAATAATATTACTATTAAAAAGACATAAATAAAAATAAAAAGACTGAACTATTTTGGGAAAAAGGACTTTATTATTGAGTGAAAAAGACAATAGAAGCTTGATCATTTAAAGATGGACAATGAGTTTTTATATATAAAACTTCAAAATCCTACGATCAAGAAGAGAGATGTATGTTGAAGAATAGAGAAATTAGAAGAATAAAAAGAGGAAGGTCCGTACTAAAGTAAATTTCTCAATCATCACTTGTCAATCATTGAAACTTGTCAATCATCACTTTTAATTGTAGACCAGTTTGGCCTATATGTGCCGCATTACAGCTGACACACTTAAATAGAAATAAATTAATGAAGATCTGAGAAGCATTGGGTGATATTCCTTGTGTCTGAGTTAGCTTTAAAATGAGGGGGAGTTATAATTTATAAGAATGAACTGGCATTGCGGGAATGTAGCTTCAATTATAGTAAGAATATTTCTATTAAGTTGAGATGTAAATGATCCTACATACTGGAGTTTTTAAGTGTATTTTTTGTTTGAGTACAGTAGGAAAATGAAGAGTGGGTCCGAAGATATTAGTGAGATACTCGTTAATACTATTTTCCACTTGGATTTGAAATTAAATTGGAAAAGTATTTTCATGAATTTCATTTCTGTATGGAATATATATATATATATATATATATATATATATATATATATATATATATATATATATATATATATATATATATATATATATATATATATATATATATATATATATATATAGTGGATGCGAATTTCTAATGCGGATATAGAATTTTCGTGAAGTGCGAATGTGTATGTTGAATTTTCGAAAGTATGGATGTAGATGCGGATGCATAATTTTTGCAAATACGGATGCGGATATTAATTTTGATGAGAATGCTCCCCGGATGCGGATGGCATCACTAATACATACACACACACACACACACACATATATATATATATATATATATATATATATATATATATATATATATATATATATATATATATATATATATATATATATATATATATATATATATATATATATATATATATATATATATATATATATTATATATATATATATATATATATATATATATATATATATATATTATATATATATATATATTTATATATATATATATATATATATATATATATATTATATATATATATATATATATATATATATATATATATATATATATATATATATATATATATATATATATAGGCACCTATTTGTGCGTATGGCTTTACTCGGGCTTACGTAAGCATTTATAAGAAAAGTCCCATCTTGAGCCATTAATATTATCCTGTTTCTCTTAAAACTACTTTAGAGAAGGTCGTTCTAAGATAAGATCAAGTTTATATATCTTTTTATTCCTTCAAACATAAACTGTGCAAGCGCGCACCAACAAAAACACACACACACACTACACACACACACACACACACACACATATATATATATATATATATATATATATATATATATATATATATATATATATATATATATATATATATATATATATATATATATATATATATATATATATATATATATATATGTAACGTCACTTCTGGTAGGAAAAGGTCAGAGTACAGAGGTCTACATAAAATCGTCTAGTTTAGGACAAAACAATATGTCTGATCCATATCAAAGGGTGACAAATACGAATGCACACCGTTTCGAAGCATGCAAGTCAAAGAAACTCAATGAAAAAAAAAATGAAGGCAAAGTCTTTCAACTTTACCAACAGAGTAAATGTACGAATGAGCAAAAGGGCTTAATCAGAGGCCAGCAGTTGAAATGAGATAGAAGTCACAAGAGATCTCTACAGAGGACATGCATAAACTGCAATCTCATCCTCTATAGCGTTATTACACCATACAGAAGAGTAATATCCAGTGTAAATAACAACAGAGTAAAGAGTGCTAAGTTAGATTGCCTAAAATAAAATGGAAACGGTCTGTGAGAACGGAGTGAATTTATAAGAAAACACTAGACTCAACATTTCAAAAGAAATGGTGAAAGCAGTCACCCCAGTAATGTAATGTAATGAATACTACTTTGGTTAAAAGTGATGACGCTACCGTGGCATAATGGTAGAGTAACTGAATCATGTGTTGAAGATGTTGGTTCGATTCCTCATAAAGACCTTACGGAGAAATCACCAAGAAAGTTCCCCTCCTAGAATACCACAATTCCCTTTAGGTGAAGTGTGAACCTTTCGATTAAATTTTATTTAATAGATTTGTGTGAAGAAGCTCTGTAGTTGCTTCAGAACACTCCACCATATTTAAAACTTTTTAATAAGAATAACAAGGTGATTATCTTTCAGTGAAAAAAAGAAATATCAAGAAAAGAAAGTTCAGAGGGAGAGGAGGTAGTAGTTTTTATCAAACTGGAAATTATAAAAGATACCACTAGTGTTTACTAAACACGTTAAGTTAGGTTTACTTTAGTTTTTCAAACCGTAAATTAAAGTAACTACCACTAGTGTTTATTAAGCGGGTTAGGTTTAGTTTAGTTTATCAAATTGGAAATTATAATAAAGACCAATAGTGTTAATCAAACCGATTAGGTTTCGGTTTAGTTTAGTTTGTCAAACTGGAAATTATAATAAAGACCACTAGCGTATATCAAACAGGTTAGGTTTAGATTTATTTTCGTTTGTCAAACTGGAAATTATAATAAATACCACTAGTGATTATTAAACGGGTTAGGTTTAGGTTTAGTTTAGTTTATCAAACTGGAAATTATAATAAAGTCCGATAGTGTTAATCAAATAAGTAAGGTTTAGGTTTAATTTAGTTTGTCAAACCGGAAATTATAATAAAGACTACTAGTGTTTATTAAACAGCAGAGGTTTAGGTTTAATTTATTAGAAAAGAACACCGAGCTTTAAAACAAAGACGTTACAATCCCGCCAGCGACAGTTGCCAAAAACCCAAGCTACATCCAAGCTTTGGAAACAACATTTTATTCTGACCAAATCTGAAATAAAGTTGGCTTCTACGACACAATTTTATTTGTAGGAATTGTAAATAATAATCTTATAAAATAAAAATGAATAGTTGTAGCAGTAGAAGTACTAGTATTAACTATTAAGTTTAAGAAAGAAGAGAGACGAAGTGTCAGGTGCATGATATAAACACTCCAGAAAGTAAACTGGAAAACCTCTCCTATATGAGGGATATATATATATATATATATATATATATATATATATATATATATATATATATATATATATATATATATATATATATATATATATATATATATATATATATATATATATATATATATAGAGAGAGAGAGAGAGAGAGAGAGAGAGAGAGAGAGAGAGAGAGTGTGAGAGAGAGAGAGAGAGAGAGAGAGAGAGAGATGAGTGAGTGTGAGTGTGAGTGTGAGTGTGAGTGTGAGTGTGAGTGTGAGTGTGAGTGTGAGTGTGTGTGTGTGTGTGTGTGTGCGTGTGTGTGTGTGTGTGTGTGTGTGTGTGTGTGTGTGTGTGTGTGTGTGTGTGTGTGTGTGTGTGTGTGTGTGTGTGTGTGTGTGTGTGTGTGTGTGTGTGCATGAGGATTTCATCGAGACTCAAATAATAACGATTATAACCATAGCCAATACGCAGACGAGCAGACAAAGTGAAGGGTGTAGCTCAATAAAACAAAATGACAAAAAGTAAATAGGTTACATTGGGAGTGTCCTCCTATTAAATAATGTGACAAATATTAAAATATTTTTACAATGTCTGGGTTAATTAAAGAGGAACCATTGCTATTATTATTATTATTATTATTATTATTATTATTATTATTATTATTATTATTATTATTATTATTATTATTATTATTATCATTATTATTATTATTATTATTAGTTAATATTAAGGTTTCAATTTTATTATTATTATTATTATTATTATTATTATTATTATTATTATTATTATTATTATTATTATTATTATTATTATTATTATTATTATTATTATTATTATTATTATTATTATTATTATTATTACATGTTAATATTACTGATATTACCGATAAACTAATTTTCGTGAAAATATTACGAATCAAAATAGTTAAAGCAATCGTTGTTGAATTCAGTGGTTTAATGACCACCTGCGCGATTGCTGAAATTATTTCTTCGCGTTTAAAAGAATATGGTTCGTCCCTGTAAGAGAATGGCTCTCACATTTGAGAAGCTTCCACTCTCACAGCGCTCCTTGAAAAGGTGGAGTCTAAGGGCTTTTCGTCTTATTAACTCTTTCGCTTTCACCATCTCTCTACACTGCAAAAATTGTCCTAACGAATCGTTGGGACAAGTGGTAAAAATGTCACTGTAAAATTTTCAATTGGGAAAAGACATGTTAAGCCTAAGAAACTCGATTCACAGATTTATTTTCTAATGAGAAAATATTTGAAAAAAAATTTATTCTGACATTTTTGCCATGATTTTTACAATATATCTGTACATCCCTTTCTTCAGAAATACAAGACTGACAAATATTTCTGTATTTCAATATTAATGTACTCCTGCACTTGAATGCGTCTGTCGAGTTTTGAGTTGAGGAAGAAAAAAATCTGAACAATTATAAATAATTGAAGTTTATGACATTTGACATTTGACATTTTGACATTTATGAACAATTTCCTCTTTGGTAGAGACCTAGAGGGTTTCCTGAACTTCTTCCTGGTAAATCCTCTGATAACGCAATAACGATATTAGAAGCTTTCGAAGTTTTGAAAATGTCCTATGATATCGCTAATACGGAAGCCCTTCTGTTACCTTATTCCCTTTTCAGGGCTCCAGTCAGGCTTAAACCTAAGACCTATTACATTTGCAAATTGATAATTTTTTTTATATTTTCATCCAATTGAAGAAGCTTTTTTTTGGGGGGGGGGGGATTTTTTAATCTGAAAAACATCTGCTCAAGATAATACTTAAGCCTTTGAAAAGAAGGGATATTTAAGTTTGATAAAACAGAGTACATACTTTGAGAACAATCAGTTGCATCCTCAATCAATTCAAAAGTTTGTTATATGTATGATCTACGATCTTTAACTAATACCGCTTCTGAAAAGGCAACTCTTTTCAGCCTCCTTTTTTCATCTGATTCCATCCTGAAAGATTCTTGCATCCCTAATCCTTCTCCTCCCCTCAGGTGTCCCACAACTCTCTTCTATCGGTGTCCTGTTTCTCTTTGCTTACTCATATGTCTAGTTTTCTCTCAGATCATTCCATATCAACACTTGTTGATGGGGTGACTTCTTCCTCCTTTCCTACTGTGGTGTTTCTCATTAATAATCCTCTCAATTTCAACTCGGTTCATTTTTATGTCATGACTCAACTCTCCATTCTTCCACTCATTTCAAATCTGCACCTTCTTTTGTATCTGGAGTTGCTTTTCAACATCATCTTTCTTCAATTCTTGCTGATCTACGTGTGAATTCCTGGTGGGGTCGCCTCAGACTTGGTGAAGTTCAACTCTTTTAAAAATTCATCTTCTTCACATCTCTCTCTCAACAATACCTTCCAATACTCCCATTTCCTTCAACGTCTCTCCCGTCTCACCTGTGAACAACATAAACAATCATCGGTCTGAACGTAAAATGTCTTGGAAATCTCATTTCAGAATAGTTGTTAAGGTGGCTTCAAAGAAAGACAGATTTTTTTTCTTTCGAACAGGTACTCCACTTGTATATGGGTCATATCCTCTCTTGAACGTAGTACAGTTTTAACTTTGGGGGAGCTCCAGTTCCACCTTTTTTTGATAGAATTCAGTCTTAGCCAAAAAAGACTATCAAACTGGCCCCCTACTTTCAAACTCCCTTGACCCTCTATCTCTGTAATGTAATATTGACACACTATCTTATTTCTATGGGTACCGCAGCAGAAGGTGCTCGAGAGAAATAATCTTTTACATTGATCATAATTTCGTTGCCCTCATAGCACAAGAGTTGCCTTGCTTTCGCATGGATTTTTTTGTTAATATTGGAATTTCTAGGCTTGCCCTTTGTGGTGTCTATAACTATATTTATCTCTGCTCTGTGGAACACCCTCCTTCATCTGTTTTTCCTGCTGCATTTAATCTTCCTCTCTTTAAGGCCTCTAACAGCGCTTAACTGAGAGATTTGAGTTTGGCTTGGGCTTGGGTGGTTTTAATTTTATTTTAAATACTACCCCTACCTGAAAAGAACCCTGCTAATAAGTGGTGGAAAAGTGTTTAAAAAAAAAAAAATTTTAACACCTAAAATTTGCAAAACAAAATTTAATATTAATAATAATAATAATAATAATAATAATAATAATAATAATAATAATAATAATAATAATAATAGTAATAATAATAATAATAATAACAATAATAATAATATTTATCCCAAATTTAAGACATTTTTTGACAAATCTTAGACACGACGATCAAATATACATTTTTTTCTTTTAAGAATAAAATAATTAATTATAATTTTCAGGAATTTTACTTTTAAAATTTGGATTGTATTTTAAAGTATTTGACAGTACTTGATATTTTCCAAGTACATTATGCTCAAGTACAAGTACTCAAAAATTTGTACTTAAGTAGAAGTACTATAGTACTTGAATCCAACCATGAAATATATATATATATATATATATATATATATATATATATATATATATATATATATATATATATATATATATATATATATATATATATATATATATATATATATATATATATATATATATATATATATCTCGAACAAAGACAATAGACAAATATCTTTCCTGTGCAATCTTTAATCTTTATATAGATAAAAGACATTGTATAAGACTGATAAGATAAGATTTCAGAGATATCTTATAAGTGAGTTTAATATTTGCGAAATTGTATCAGAACTTTCCCAAAGTTTGCATCATATTTTAACAATGAAAATAGTGTGTGCGTGTGTTTGTGTGTATGTGTGTGCTTGATGTGTGTAGGTGTGTAGGTGAGTGTGTGTGTAAGAGAGATACCCTGTTTGCAGCGTATATATATATATATATATATATATATATATATATATATATATATATATATATATATATATATATATATATATATATATATATATATATATATATATATATATATATATATATATATATATATATATATATATATATATATATATATATATATATATATATATATATATATATATATATATTTTATTATTTATATTTATTTTATTTATTATATTATATTATATATATATATTATATATATATATATATATATATATATATATATATATATATATATATATATATATTATATATATATATATTTATATATAATATATATATATATATATATATATATATATATATATATATATATATATATATATATATATATATATATATATATATAATATATATATAATAATAATAATAATAATAATAATAATAATAATAATAAATTTATCCAAATTGAAGAACTTTTGTGACAAATCTTAGATATGGGGATCAAATATACATTTTGTTATTATTATTATTATTATTATTATTATTATTATTATTATTATTATTATTATTATTATTATTATATATGTATGTGTGTGTGTGCATGTATGCGTGAGCGTGAGTGTGTGTGTGTGTGTATGTTTGTCCAAGTGTTCATGCATGGGTAAATATGTGCAGCGGGAAAACTAAGGCGACGTCAGAAACATTGAAATTGAATATCATTGGGCATACAGATTGTTAGAAGGTATGAAACATTACGATGTACTCGGGCAGGTACTCATTACTTCGTCCCCTTCCCGTGCATTCACACAGATTCTACACAACAGAATGCATAGATTTGTCCAGTTGACACTCCTTTCTTCTCCCTTTAAACACATGCACTCTCTTTACAACTGAAACAATGACAACGTATCTAGATTCGGATAAGCCAAAAAGGGCTCCTTCCAAAATTAGACAATCATCATTCCTTTCTCGCATCCTTCGGTGGCGTCGGACTTCGAGTGTGAAGTTGGTGCCACCAACGATTTGCTGGTGGAATTTTCTAGCACATAAAGCTTTATTTTACAATTTTATCCACATCCCGCGTGGGACTTAGAGTGTGAAGTTGATGCCACCTACGATTTGCTGGTGGAATTTTCTGGCACATAAGCTTTATTTTACAATTTTATCCACATCCCGCGTGGGACCTAGAGTGTGAAGTTGATGCCACCTACGATTTGCTGGTGGAATTTTCTAGCACATAAGCTTTATTTTACAATTTTATCCACATCCCGCGTGGGACCTAGAGTGTGAAGTTGATGCCACCTACGATTTGCTGGTGGAATTTTCTAGCACATAAGCTTTATTTTACAATTTTATCCACATTCCCGTCATTATTTTAATTTATAATTTTTGGAAGACCACCTCTCCTCCTTTAGACCTCATCTCTTATTCTTACTGAAACTAAGGTGTATGAGCCTTCTGGTACCACTAAACTCTACTCTGTCCTTCCTAACTGTGTATCCATCATCCATTTTCACCGTTACGAGAATGTGCGCATAAACATTGTTCGCTCCTGGGTTTCTGATTTGGAGTCTTCTGAATTTTAATCTTAATCCTTATTATTTATTCGAGCTTTCTTTCCAATCGATGCATAAATTTATGTTCTATTTATCTTCTAGCTAAACTGACTAACCTAAATTCTTCGACTATCTCAACTCCAAAATAGACATTTTCTCATCTCCTTTCTATAAAATTATTTTGGGTGATTTCAATGTTCACAGCCATCAATGAGTTTCCTTTAGTTCTCGAAATACAGTTGGTGAACACACGTACCAATTCTCTATCCATAACAAACTTGAGTAGATGGTGTAGCTCCCAACTCATATCAACGATCATCTTGGAAATTAACCCAAACCCTCTAATACTTTAAATAACTTGCGATCCATTTCCATTATATATAAATCTAGGAATCGTATAAAATATATTCTGTTACACTAAAAACTCTTTATCTCACAATAGAATAAAATAATCTTTCTGGATCCATTTCTGCACTCTCTGGCACAATGCTTAAATTACCATTTTAAATTTATTCCTTCCTTTTTCTGAATTCCTTCCAATGATAAAACTTTCTTTTTACTGCTGTATCTCCAATTAAAGCTATGCTCTTACCCCCAAATCTCACAAGAATTCGGAGCAATTTCTCCTTCTCCACCTCTATGCCTACCATTGTTATTTCTTCTATAAAAGAAAGCGAAGCGTATATTTAGTCCGGATAGTGGAAGGTTGAAGTTTGGGGTCCTCTACCACTCTATTTTTCCCACGTCCATTGAATTTCACAAGCGCGCGCACGTGTGTGTGTGTGTGTGTGTGTGTGTGTGTGTGTGTGTGTGTGTGTGTTTCTCACAAAAATGAAAACCGTGTTAAGTAACAAGAAACAGATGCTATAAAGGGGTCTTCCGATTTTTTTTTTGATTTTTTTTTTATATATATATATAGAAAAACATGTTTGAATCAAATCGACAAACACTATTTTCACCTCAACATGATGCCATTTTAATGTAACTTTAGTTTCCCTAAAAAAAAAAAAAAATTTACTATCATGAAGATTGAAAAGCTGAAAACAATTATTGAAATGGGAAAGTCGTATCAGTGAAGAAACAAGAAAGTTTAGACAAAATAAAGTTTGAGAGAGAGAGAGAGAGAGAGAGAGAGAGAGAGAGAGAGAGAGAGAGAAAGAGAGAGAGAAAGAATATAAATTAAAGGAAGATTTGAAAGGTCAGGTCAGGAAAAATCAACTGAGATACAGACAAAATTTTAAAAAAGTTCAAAGAAAAAATAGAAAGACAAAGGGATCTAAAAGGATATATATATATATATATATATATATATATATATATATATATATATATATATATATATATATATATATATATATATATATATATATATATATATATATATATATATATATATATGATCACATTACTTCTCTCTAAACAAGCTTCTAAGAGGTTGGGTGTTCTGAGGCGCCTTTAGAATTACTTCACGCCACCCCAGTTGCTTGCTCTGTAATGGGGGTGTTGTTCGTCCCTGAATCGAGTATGCTTCACACATCTGGGGTGGCTCCACTCATACAGTTCTCCTTGAGGGCATTTCGTCTCATCAACTCTCCCGCTCTTACTAACTCTCTCCAATCTCTTTCTGCCCGTCGAATTGTTGCGTCACTCTCTCTTTACTATCGTTATTACAACGGACACTGCTCTTCTGAACTCTCTCGTCGCATACCTTCTCCATTGAGAAGAGCTAGTGCGACACGCCTTTCTACACAGTCTTCATCCTTTTTCAGTCCAACTCTCCGACCCCAGACTTAACCGCTATGCTCAATCTTACATATACTCTACTGGTAAAGTCTGGAACACACTCCCTTTATCTGTTTTCCCAACTTCCTTTGACTTGCATACTCTCAAACGCCGTGTATCTAGACACGTCGGCCACCATCGACCAGATTAGTGTTTTTCCAACTCCGGTGGAATTCAGTAGGCCTCCGGCCTTTGCCCACCAGAGGAGATATAAAAAAAAAATTATATATATATATATATATATATATATATATATATATATATATATATATATATATATATATATATATATATATATATATATATATATATATATATATATATATATATATATATATATATATAGAGAGAGAGAGAGAGAGAGAGAGAGAGAGAGAGAGAGAGAGAGAGACACACACACACACACACACACACACACAATATAAATTATGTGAAAAATTATAAGACGAAAAAGGAAGTCACAAAAGAAGGCATAAACCCCAATTGAGAATTGTGTTTATGATACAACGAAATCAAAGGAAACAGGAACCATCAAATCCTTCAAACAGGAACTTTAAAAAAAGAAAAAAAAATATAAAAGAGAGAAATGATGAAGAGCAAAAATAAAAAAAAATTTAATAATAATAACAATACAAAAAACCAGAAATTCGAAGGCCAAAAAAAAAAAAAATAATAATAATAATAAAAATAATAAAAATAAAATATATAAAAAAAAGATATAAAGGAGTCTCAGGGGGAACTTACAAAGTAAAATACAAAAAAGAAAGAAAAAAAAAATCTTCAAATAATACAATGGAAGAATGGGGAAAAAACTCTTCTCCTTTTTATGTATTAGAATTTCAAAGAAAAATCTTTTTAAAAAAATCGCATAAATGTTTATTAGGAAGTTGTTTGTCAATTCAAAACCTTTTGCATAGAAAAAAAATATGTAACCCTAAATCAGGGGTTCCCAATCTTTTTATTTTTGGTTGTGGACCCATCAATCCTAACTTTACGTATGTGGACCCCTGACTCCTAACTTTACGTATGTGGATCCCTGAGTCCTAACTTTATGTATGTGGAGCCCCTGAGAAAATATAGTGTTATACAGTGTTATATATTTTATAATGAAAGAATTATCATTCCATTTAATGTTGATACCGTAATTAAAAGACTTATCTCAAACACGTTATCGTTTGTACAATTTGTTCCTAATACTCTTAAAAGAAAATTTATATCTAAATCACGTTTGTCTATAGGAAAGGATGCAGGAATTATTGTTAGGAACTATGAAAATCTAATGATTTTAAAAGACGTTTATATCTAAATCACGTTTGTCTATAGGAAAGGATGCAGGAATTATTGTTAGGAACTATGAAAATCTAATGATTTTAAAAGACGTATTTATCAACAGGACTATAGTCTGAGGTGTGGTGATCGTAACTCTGCGATGCATCAGCTTAGAGAAGAAAAAAAAAAAAAAATCACATAATCGATATGAGTTCGGCAAAGTTGCTATTTTATTGCCAAAATAAAGTTAATAGAAAATAATTTTTAGAATCTTTCATCATTAAAAATACTAATAATTTTAATCGGTCCCCTGGTGAAGTGAAAATTGATGATATTGTGAATAAATTAATAAACGATGAAAAGTTTTACAAAAATATTTTGGAAAAAACATTTTCATGCTAATATTTTGTACATAATTCCGAACAAACAAAATTTGATTGTTTGACTCTTCGTCTTGGAGTAGATATTTTACTTTTCCTTTTCCTTCACTCCCCACAAATACCTTGAATAAAGATCTCCGGGTGTTGAGGTAGAAAACTCGGTTTTCAACATAATAAGTTATAGTTATTTGTTATTATTTTTATCTTTTTATTTTCTTATCGTTTTAAAGTAATTTTTTGGCTCTTAGGTTGAGTTTAGGGTATATATATATATATATATATATATATATATATATATATATATATATATATATATATATATATATATATATATATATATATATATATATATATATATATATATATATATATATATATATATATATATATATATATATATATATATATATATATATATATATATATATATATATATATATATATATATATATATATATATATATATATATATATATATATATATATATATATATATATATATATATATATATAGTGATGGCATACGCATTCGCATCCTCATCAAAACTGACATCCGCATTTTCGAAAATTCAACATCCGCATTCGCACTTTCGAAAATTAACATCCACATCCGCATCCGCACTTGCGAAAATTATACAACCGAATCCACATCCGTATCTGCGAAAATCCATCAGCATCCGCAACTTGACGAAAATTCTATATCCGCATCCGCATCCGCAAATGAGAAAATATGACATCCGATCCATCACTATATATATATATATATATATATATATATATATATATATATATATATATATATATATATATATATATATATATATATATATATATATATATATATATATATATATATATATATATATATATATATATATATATATATATATATATATATATATATCTTCTCTGTTCAGTAAAGGGCGGAGGCCCACCAATATCCACCAGAGTTGGGAACATTCGGAACCTAGTCACTCATGGCCGACGTGACCCGATACACGGCGTTTGAAAGTGTGCAAGTCAAAGAAAGTTGTGAAAATAGATAAAGGGAGTGTGTTCCAAACTTTACCAGTAGAGTAAATGTAAAATTGAGCATAGCGCTTAAGTCTGGGGTCGGAGAGTTGGACAGAGAAAGGAAGCGACTGTGTAGAAAGTATAATGGAGAAGGTATGCGACGTAAGAGTTCAGAAGAGCAATGTCGTTTGTAATAGAGATAGTATGAAGTGAGTGACGCAACAATTCGACGAGAAGAAAGAGATTGGAGAGAGTTAGTAAGAGCGGGAGAGTTTATAAGACGAAAAGCCCTAGACTCCACCGTTTCGAGAACAGATGTAAGTGTGGAACACCTCCAGATGTGCGATGGCGTACTCCATACAGGTGCGAACAACACCCTTATACAGAGCAAGCAACTGGGGTGGCGTAAAAAAACCACGAAGGCGCCTCAGAACACCCAACCTCTTGGAAGCTTTTTTACAGAGAGAAGTAATGTGATCTTTCCAAGAAAGATCACGAGAAAAAGAAACACCAATAATATTAAGGAAGAAATGAAGGTTTGAGTTGTGTGTTTTCGAAGATGTCATTGTTGTGTGGAAGATTGTGTTGAGTAGAATGATAGAGGAATTGAATTTTTGAAGCATTGAAACCAACTATGTTTTCTCTGCCTCAATTTGAAGTACGAGAAATATCAGAGGTTAGTTGCTCCAAGGCCATCCTTCTTAAATCTATCAACTGCTGTTGGGAGGGACGTCTTTCAAATTGAAAGGAGTAATGAAGAGTGGAGTCATCGGCATAAGAATATATAGGAGACGAAGTAATAGAGAGAAGGTCATTGATGAAAATTAGAAAAAGAGTTGGGGATAGGACAGATCCTTGAGGAACACCACTATTTATAGATTTAAAGGAAGAACGGTGGCCGTCTACAACAGCTGCTATAGAACGACCGGAAAGGAAATTAGATAGAGAAGGATAGATTCCGAAAGAGGGAAGTTTGGAAATTAAAGCTTTGTGCCAGACTTTATCGAAGGTTTTCGATATGTCTAGCGCCACAGCGAAAGACTCACCGAAACTCCGAAGAGCGGAGGACCAAGAGTCAGAAAGTAGGGAAAGATCACCAGTAGAACGTTCTTTACAAAAGCCATACTGGCGATCAGAGATAAGATTAGAAGAATTAAGTTGTTTCCAATTTTTCCTGTTAAGGATAGATTCGAAAACTTTAGAAAGAACGGAGGTTAAAGAAATAGGACGATAGTTAGAGAATTGAGAGGGGTCCCCCTTCTTCGGCATAGGCTGAATGAGCGCACGTTTCCAGCAAGAAGGGAAGGTCGAAGTAAAAAAAAAAAAAAATTATTTAAAAATAAATCTGCTTAAAAAAAAATTCCTAAACAGTTCTCCTCTCCCTTTTTATTTATAAAATAAAATAATGTTAATTATAAATAATAATAAAAAAATAATTTAAAAATAAAAATAAATATCTTTTTTAAAAAAAATATATCTAAAAGAAAATTCTTTTCAATCAGATTAAGATCATTAAGAAAATCTTTCCATCATTATACATATTTTTTATTCGTTCATTATTTACTTTTTAACATTATTTTTTTTATTTATTTTTTATCATTATTTTTATAATTATTTATTTATCATTGTATAATTATTTTGATAATTATTATTAACCATTATTTTTATAATTATTTATTTTTATCATATTTTTATAATTATTCATTTTTATCATTGTTCTTATAATTATTTATTTGTAATCATTATTTTTATATTTACTTATTTTTTATCAGTATTTTCATAATTATTTATTTTTTATCATTATTTTTATAATTATTTATTTTTCAGAATTATTTTTAAAATTATTTTTTATCATTATTTTTATAATTATTTATCTTTCAGTATTATTTTTATAATTTTATTTTTATCATTATTTTTGTAATTGTTTATTTTTAATCATTTTTAGAATTATTTATTTATTTTTATAATTATTTATTTTCTATCAGTATTTTCATAATTACTTATTTTTTATCATTATTTTTATAATAATTTATTTTTTAGTATTATTTTTATTATTTATTTTTATCATTATTTTTATAATTATTTATTTTTCATTATTATTATTATTCATTTACTTTTTAACATTTTTTTTATTTTTTTTTTTTTTTTTTTTTTTTTTTTTTTTTTTTTTTTTTTTTTTTTTTTTTTTTTTTTTTTTTTTTTTTTTTTTTTTTTTTTTTTTTTTTTTTTTTTTTTTTTTTTTTTTTTTTTTTTTTTTTTTTTTATTATTTTTATAATTATTATTTTATTATGTTTATTTAATTATTTATTTTTTTTTATTTTATTTATTTTATTTTTATTTTTTTTTATTTATTATTTTTATTAATTTATTTTTATTTTTATTATTTTTTTTTTTTTAAAATTTATTTCCATTTTATTCGCAAGAGGATTATTTTATCCCCAAGCAATTAAAGCATTTTTATCATAATTCCAAAATATTTTATTTTTAATTATTTATATAATATTAATATATATATATATTTAAATATTATATATATAATATATATATATAATTATATATTTAATTTATATATATTATATCATATATATATTATATTAATTATTATATTATTATTATATTATTATTTTTATTATTTATTATTATATTATTATTTATATAATATTATATATTATTTATATATTATTTTATATATATTATATTATTTATTTATTTATATTTTATTTTTATTTATTTATTTATTATTATTATTATTCATTACTTTTAACATTATTTTTCTATTTATTTTTTATTTTATTTTTAAGATTTGCTTTTCATTTATTTTATTTTCTTTCTTATATTTTATAATTTATTTTTATCATCATTTTTATAATTATTTATTTTTTATTATTTTTATAATAATTTATTCTTTATCACTATTTTAATAGTTATTTAATTTTAATTATTTTTTAAATTATTTATTTTTTAGCATTATTTTTATAATTATTTATTTTTATCATTATTTTTATAATTATTTATTTTTATCATTATTTTTATAATTATTTATTTTTAATCGTTATTTTTATTATAATTCTGAGCTTTTATCTTTCATTTCACATGATGTAAATAAATACAGGGAATCGAGTAAATAATTTTTTATTTTCTTTTTTTAAAGTAACAAGTTCACATTTAAAGGCCATTGCCCTATTCGCAGAGAGGAGTATATACCTAAGATCCCCAAGCGGAATCGATCCGGGCCCCTAAAGCATGTTTGTGTCACGATATCCAAAAATAGATTTTTAGAATATATATATATATATATATATATATATATATATATATATATATATATATATATATATATATATATATATATATATATATATATATATATATATATATATATATATATATATATATATATATATATATATATATATATATATATATATATATATATATATATATATATATATATATATATATATATATATATATATATATATATATATATAGATTATAAAATTAAAATATTTGTAAAAACTATTTTGGTAAAGATTAT
>SEYY01000293.1:70000-75000 GCA_009176605.1 Armadillidium nasatum
AGAGAGAGAGAGAGAGAGAGAGAGAGAGAGAGAGAGAGAGAGAGAGGAACAGGAAAAAGCAAATTGTAAGAAGAAAAAAAGAAAGAGAGAGACGAAGATCAGAGCACGGAACAATAAATTAAAGTTGGAGGGAAAAAAGAATCTTGAAACGCGACGAAGCAGGTGTAACTCAAAGGCTTTCAAAGACTTGAGCTCACCACAGAAGCCTCCTGCAAATGAGGCTCATTTTTTAAACAAAAGAACTTGTTCAACTTCTTTGCTAATTAAGAATAGGAAATGAGAGTTAAATCTCAGAATTTATTTATTACAGCTTTATTATCATATGAAAGCTGGATAAGCAAGCACACGCACACGCACACGCAAACGCATATATATATATATATATATATATATATATATATATATATATATATATATATATATATATATATATATATATATATATATATATATATATATATATATATATATATATAATGTTTTAGAAAGATGTTTGAAGAAAGCCTGATAATGTGTGGAAAGGGGGAGGATGCAACAGTGGCAGCCAGACTCGGACTGGAGAGCGAGAGTAAGGGCAACTGTTAAAGTTAACGAAAACAGTCCCGTAATTAATCCCTTGAATAAAATCGGTTTTAACCGAACACCACTTAAAGGATGTACGAAAAGAAGTTCTGGAAGTTTAACTATAAACAAATAACATCTTAGAAGTTGTTTTATGTGAGAGAAACAATGCGATTCATTGTACTTAACAAAAAAATGTGATTCCCTGCATGTACTTAACAATACAATGTGGTTCACTGTATTTAACACAACAATGTGATTCATTATACTTAACACAGCAATGTGGTTCACTGTACTTACTACAACGTGATTCACTGTACTTAATACAACGTATTTCACTGTACTTAACACAGCAATGTGATTCACTGTACTTAACACAGCAATGTGATTCACTGTACTTAATATAACGTGATTCACTGTACTTAACACAGCAATGTGATTCACTGTATTTAATACAATGTGATTCACTGTACTTAACACAACAATGCGATTCACTGTACTTTACACAACAATGCGATTCATTGTACTTAACAATGCGATTCACTCTACTTAACACAACAATGTGATTCACTGTACATAACACAACGTGATTCACTGTACTTAACACAACAATGCGATTCACTGTACTTAACACAACAATGTGATTCACTGTACTTAACACAACATAGTTTTCTTCTCTCAGAAACACAAGAAAGGTCATATAGGTTTGTTGCTCTTAAAGCCATACCTCAACATCAACGAAAGAGCAACGTAGGTTAATTTACAAAATAAAAAGAAAAATGAAGAGAGGAAAATATGTACGGGTAATGAAGCTACAACGCAAAATTTGTCCTAACGAATCGTTGGGACAAGTGACAAAAATGTCACAACAAATTTTTTCAGCTATTTTCTTATTAAAAAATAAATCGGTAAAGCGAATTTCTTATACTTAACAAATCTTTCCTCTACTGAGAATTTTACTGTGACGTTTTTGCCACTTGTCCCAACGATTCGTTAGGACAAATTTTTGCAGTGTACTGACATAAGATCATTAATGAAAAATTAAAAAAATTAAAATAGGTGAGAGAACAAAACTCTAAAAGGAACAACATTATTAATATATTAAAAAAAAAAAAAAAATTAAAATACATTCATACCTTTGGGGTAATAAAAAAATAAATTAAAAAAATAATTAATACTTTAAATATGAAAATTAAACTTAATAAAACAATATAGCTTTAGAGCTAGCAAGGATTCTTCTTTATTGAAAGATCAATTAACTCTCCTTTCCCTAAAGCAATAAAGTAAGTGTTAATAAACAGATTTTATAAGCATGTAAACAATCATAATACATATTGTCCGCTCTATTTTATGTCAAGTCATGTTATTGCAAAAAAGTGATCGAACGATATCACTTAATAATAATAATAATAATAATAATAATAATAAGAAGAATAATAATAATAATAATAATAATAATAATAATAATAATAATAATAATAATAATAAATAATAATAATAATAATAATAATAATAATAATAACTATAACTAATAATAATAATAATAATAGTAATAATACTAATAATATCAATATTTATAATTGTTAATATCATATTACAAATGGAATTAGAAAAATAGAGTACTATATAAATAAATAATAAATATACATGTACCACCACTCCACTGAAATTGCTGATATTAATAACTATTGTCAACGACAATGGCAACGATAATAATAATAATTATAAGAATTATAATTATAATAGTAATAATAATAATAATAATAATAATAATAATAATAATAATAATAATAATAATAATTACAATTTGCATTCCTTCCGTTAGTTTTGAAATCCCAAAAGACCTCCTATCCGTCTTTTTGAATATCCTTTTAATCTTTTAATGTTAAATAAAAAAATTTTTTTTTTGTTTGAGAAAGAAAGAAAAAGAAGTGAAGCTTTAAAGCCGCTTCACTGCAGGCCTTTTATCATTATTATTATTATTATTATTATTATTATTATTATTATATTATTATTATTATTATTATTATTATTATTATTATTATTATTATATTATTATTATTATTATTATTATTATTATTATTATTATTATTATTATTATTATTATTATTATTATTCCAATAAATCTCGATAGTAGCTTTACAGGACTAAAAATTTATTTACTTCAGTAATTATCATATATATATTTTTGGGTAATATTCCAGATGGGATCACTAATGGCCAACGTAACCCGATACACGGCGTTTAAAAGTGTGCATGTCAAAGGAAGTTGGGAAAACAGATAAAGGGAGTGTGTTCCAGACTTTACCAGTAGAGTACATGTAAGAGTGAGCATAGCGGTTAAGTCTGGGGTCGGAGAGTTGGACAGAGAAAGGATGAGACTGTGTAGAAAGTCGTGTCGCACGAGCCCTTCTCAATATATATATATATATATATATATATATATATATATATATATATATATATATATATATATATATATATATATATATATATATATATATATATATATATATATATATATATATATATATATATATATATATATATATCTGACTGCTGTCAGAATCGGACGCATTGGAAACAGTTGGAAAAGAAGAAAAGAGAAGAACCAAAGAAGGGATTGGAAAGCATTCTAATAAAACAGAAGACTTCTGAAGAACTGTTAATATCACTGCAAAAATTGTCCTAACGAATCGTTGGGACAAGTGGGTAAAATGTCACAACAAATTTTTCAGTTATTTTCTTATTAGAAAATAAATCGGTGAGCAACTTTTTTTATGCTTAACATGTCTTTCCTCTATTGAAATTTTAATGCGACATTTTTGCCACTTGTCCAACCCAACGATTCGTTAGGACAATTTTTGCAAATGTAGATTTTTTTTTGTTTTTTTTGTTTTTTTTGTTTTAAAGAAATTAAAGAGTAGACTGAAAACGAGGACTGAAACCAGATTGTTATTTAGAAGAAAAGGAAAAAAAAATCACGAACCAAAGAAAATATTTTAAAATTTTTATTAAATTTAATATTTGAAATAAAAAACAATAATATAAATTAAATCATAATTAATATTTTAACAAATTCAGGAAGAGCAACAAAATTTTAAAACTAGGTCTTTCAATTAATTTTTAAATTTAAATAATGTGTAATGCAACTAAAATTTCAAAAAGGTTCTTTTAAAAAAACAAATATATATATATATATATATATATATATATATATATATATATATATATATATATATATATATATATATATATATATATATATATATATATATATATATATATATATATATATATATATATATAATATTCTGGTCGATAATAATGGATGGTTATTTCTACACAGTTAGGAGAAACGGAGATTTTTTTTCATAAAACGTTGCCATAAGAAACTATGAGAGGCTGTGGCGAAAGGCCTAGCAAGCCGCCAACGCAAACAGAAACTGTTCAAGATACCAAAGCTACTTCCCGAATAAATTCTGAAGTAGATGACGGTGGTATCTTATATATATATATATATATATATATATATATATATATATATATATATATATATATATATATATATATATATATATATATATATATATATATATATATATATATATATATATATATATATATATATATATATATATAGGCACAAGTGTAAATGGGGGAACTCTCTCTGAAAAAAAAAATGGAAAATACCCCAAATCGTAGAAAAGGAAAAGTAGTCGACAATATCTTAATCACTCACGGGTCGGGGGGTACGGGGGACAGAGCCCCCCGTAGACAAATGCTGGGTATAATACCCAATATTGTCGTAAAAAAACATTTTTTTAAAAATCTTACTTTGAACCACAGTAAAAATTTTGTGGATCCTCAAACTTGAGCTTACACCCAAAATATAGAGGCTACATGGAGTGTACTTAAATACAAAAATTAAAAATTTATATAAATGTATATATATTTTTTTTTTATTATTATTATTTACTTTCGAGCGCTGAAAAAAAGTTCCCTCAATTACACTAAATATATATACTATATATATATATATATATATATATATATATATATATATATATATATATATATATATATATATATATATATATATATATATATATATATATATATATATATAATATATATATATAATATTTTTATATTTTTTTTTTTTTTTTTTTTAAAATTTCAAATAAAATAAATTTTTTTAATAAAAATTACTAAAATCCATTTTTCAGTTTCAATAAAACAAAAAAACAAATTTTTTAAAAATATATCCATTGCAATTTCATAATTAATAAGCCAAGTTAGAAAGTTAATAATTGTAATAATAATAATAATAATAATAATAATAATAATAAAATAATAATAATAATAATAATAATAATAATAATTAAATAATAATAATAAAAAAAATAAATAAAAAAAAAAATTTAATAATAATAATA
>SEYY01000293.1:77500-78916 GCA_009176605.1 Armadillidium nasatum
ATTATCTTTGGCATGGAGGCGTACATTCCATCTTTCCCTTCAACTAAACTTACCACCCCTTGGTTTAACTCTACTTGTTCTAATGTTATTAATAAATGCTGGAATGCTGCCTTCATGGATTACATTCGTCTTCAAACTCCTGAAACTCATTCAACTTATATATCATCATAGAATTCTCCAAAATTAATTTTTTGTACAACCAAAAATTCATTTCTCAGAAGTAAATGCAATAATCTTTCTGGTTCCTATTCCTCATCCCCTTTCTGAAATTCTGAAAAAAATGTTAACTCTAACTTTGCTTCTTCCTCTTTTCCTTCTCCTGTATCTTATGACGGCACAAGTGCCGTTTTGCCTTCAGCTACTTCTACTAAAACTCTTCGCTCAAACTTTTGCCTTTAATTCCGCCTTTACTATTCCGGATCTCTATACCTTCTCCTACAACCCCCTTCAACTCACTTATGCCTAATAATTTCTTCTAAAGATGTCATTTCTGTTTTCTCTGAGCTTAACACTAAGGCGGCATACAGTCCTGATGGTATCCCTCCTGCGGTTCTCATTGCCTAAGTAAACAATTTCGTTTCTGTCTTTCTATTTCGACATTGACTACTTGCTGGAAACGAGCGCCGTTTCAGCATATGCCAAAAATAGGGGACCCCTCTCAATTAATAATAATTAAAAAAATTGCTTTAACCTCTGTTCTTTCTGAAGTGTTCGAATCTATCTTTAACAGGAAGATTAGGAAACATCTCATTTCTTCTAATCTCATCTTTGATCGCAAGTATGATTTTCATAAAATAAAACTCTCCACTGGTGATCTTTTTTCCCTTACTCTTTTGGCATTTCGGTGAATCTTTCGCTGTCGCGCTAGTAATATCGAAACTCTTCGATAGAGTCTGGCACAAAACTTTGATTTCTAAACTTCCCTTTTTCGGAATCTATCTTCCCAATGTTGCCTTCACTCTGATTTGTTTCCCGGTCGTTCTATAGCAGCTGTTGTAGATCGACGCCGTTCTTCCATTAAACCTATTAAGAGTGGTATCCCTTGGCGAACTATCCTATCTCCAAATTTTTTTAATGATTTTCATTAATGACCTTCTTTCTATTTTTTACCTATTCACTCATATGCTGATGACCCTCCTCCTCCCCCCCCGTCATAACTCCTTTCAATTTGAAAGACGCACTTCTCAACAGATGTAAATTAATGCAAGAAAGGTGACCTTGGAGCAACTAACCTTTCTCGTATTGAAACTGCGGCAGAGAAAACATGGTCGTTTTCAATGCCTCAAAAACTCAGTACCTACATCTCTCTTCTCGATACAACGTTCCACACATGACACACATTTTTATATCTTTTTCAAAACCACACAACTCACCTTTCTCTCTCCTTAATATTATCGGTGTTTCTTTTTCTCGTGA
>SEYY01000293.1:79016-81516 GCA_009176605.1 Armadillidium nasatum
AATGAAAATAAAAAAAAAAAATACAGCCTATAATGCCTTCTGTGACAGAATAATTTGCCAAGCAGGTAAAAACCTACAGTTCAAGAGAAATATACCGCTACAGTGAAATAACGGTAAATTAACAGAAAGAAATGCTTGATGGTCATGGTTCGATCCTTCATGCGAATCTTAGGTAGAAACTACCTAGAAAGTTCTCTCACTCAAATAAGATGGGGCAATGCCCGTCAGGCTCTGACATAAAAAAAAAAAAAAGAAAAAAAAAAAAAAAGAAAAAAAGAAAAAAAAAACTTTTACTGCTCAAGAGAAAATAGACTTTATCCTAAAGTATCTAAAATCAAAAGTGCTTTTAGCTTTGGGCTCTGTAGTGTTTGTTTTAACACCGCAATTTTTACCAAAATGATGCAATATTTGTCAATGTTATAAATATTTTAATATATTTAAAGTGAACTATAAATTAAATTGTCTAGATTTAACACATTAAATTGTTACAATAAATTTTATTTGCATACTAATAATAACAAATTTAATAAAAAAAAATTCTATTGCTATTTTTAAAACTCTGAACGAGTTTCATATACAAAAAATTTTTTTTAAAAAAGTAACAAAATGTGAGGCAGACCTAACACAAAAATCCTTTTAAACAACAAATTGAATTTGAATTTAATCTCCTTTCGCAACAGGTTAGCAAGCAAACTCAAATTTAAATTGACAAGTGTCGATATTTAAAAAAAAAATAAAAAACATGTCCTCACAACGAAATTGAGCTGCGTGATCACTATCTTCCAATCAACTCTCGTGGTGTTTTCATCGTTTAAAGAGGCTTTGAAAGTCAATGATGGATTTTTAAAAAACTCAATCGTACAATCGAGAGATTTTGGTATTATTGCAGCAAGTTTAGGTTAAAGAACTCTCTCTCTCTCTCTCTCTCTCTCTCTCTCTCTCTCTCTCTCTCTCTCTCTCTTTCTCTCTCTCTCTCTCTCTCTCTCTCTCTCTCTCTCTCTCTCTCTCTCTCTCTCTCTCTCTCTCTCTCTCTCTTTTCTTTATCTCTCATTTTTGTTTCTTGTTTTTAATTTAGAGATGAAATTCCTCACATTTTTTGAGCGTGTGTCATTACTATTGGAGAAGGTAAATGCACTATTCTTTTTTATTTTATATGTATATATAAATAATATAATATATATAATATATATATATATATATATATATATATATATATATATATATATATATATATATATATATATATATATATATATATATATATATATATATATATATATATTATATATATATATATATATTTTCATTTTTTTTTTTTTTTCGGAATAGAATCTTTTTTTTCCCGAGTTCTCTCCAAGAATGTTTTTCAGCGCTGTGGTTACCAATGATAGTAGTCCTTATGTATTACACTAAACAGGTTGGGTTTTCACCCTTTCAGTTGGACTAGGTTCTTCTTCCATCTGACCTCTAAACTTTTTATCCTAACAGATAATCATTTCTAGACACGTTAATTTCCAATGGTGTTGCTAGAAGTAATGCAAGCAATTGCCTATCATTTCGTCTTAAAAAATTGGTGGCCAACCTGCGGCGCATTGGGTGATTTACAAGTGGCACATTGCATCTTTGCATCTCTTAGTTAGAAAATCAGGATTTGAGAATTTTCCTACTTGAAAGAGCAGAGTGAATGTGCTGATGATAATAGCAATTTGACCATATGTATTAAAAAGATTAAGTTATTACAAAAGTCATTTGAAAGTCCTTTTCATCTAAAGAAGAAAACTTCATGCTCGCATTTATAAATTCACTTTAACTTAGTGAGCAAAATGAGATGAATTTGTCTAGTGTCATAAAAATGGACCTTTTTGATTTAAAACCAAAATCATTATTGGAAAATGAAATTTGATAAACATTTCTCAGACCAAAATGCTTCTGACATGATTAATTTCTGGCGTTCATTACCCTGTGAACATTTCCCAGAACTAAGAAAATTTTCCAAAAGTTATATATTTCGTTTCAGAACGACATACAGATGTGAACAAACATTTTCATTCATGAAATTGATTAAAAGCAAAACGAGGTCGCGAATGACTGATTCAAATTTGAAGAATTCTCTGCTGCTCTCAGAAACAAATTTATCACCAAACATTGAAAGAATAGCGAAATCCAAACAGGATCAAAAGTCTCATTAATTGTTTATGTGCTTTACATTTTGTTTTACATACAATAATTAAATCGTTTAAAAATATTAATTATGCACTATAAACATCCATTTTTAAAAGGTAGACAAGGTATATGAGTTGCATAGCGCATCTGAACTCGCATGTGAAAAAAATTGATGCTTGGTATGTAAAAGGTTGGCCACCCCTGTCCTAGAACTATGCAAAGAAAATATTAATACGAAAAGATTTCGCTGAATAACCATTTTTAAATGACCAGAAATCACTTATTGCAGATTTAATTATTTAAATTTCGAAATGGTTTCTTATGAAAAGACCTGCTA
>SEYY01000293.1:91516-99016 GCA_009176605.1 Armadillidium nasatum
ATATATATATATATATATATATATATATATATATATATATATATATATATATATATATATTACGTTATAACTCTTACAGACTATTTCTATATAGAAAATTAATGTCCGCTATTGGACTCGAATCAGCAACCTTAAAGATGGTAAGTCTTGCGCGCTAACCACTAGGCCATGGCAGTTCAAAAGGAAATCACAATGGAACTGCTAATGATCATATATATATATATATATATATATATATATATATATATATATATATATATATATATATATATATATATATATATATATATATATATATATATATATATATATATATATATATGGCCAGACTGCACTTTAGCCTCCTTAAATATCTAAAAAACTACTAAACGTACGTTAAAAAGGATAACATTTTGGAATCCTTGAAGAATTTTGATAAGGAAAAATTGGGAATTAAAAAAAAACATTAATTTTAATAACTACGTAATTTATAGTATTTTAAAGCCATGGAAGTCATCGTACGTCTGGCATCGCTCGTCTGGCAGCGTCTTTTTATGAGTCAAATTCCGAGAATTTGAAGTTTGCATAAATTTCGCGAGTGCGTAGAAAATTGTAACAAAAAAGGTAAAATATATATATATTTGGTGTAATATGGCAGTAGGCTACGATCCTACGGCAACATACCAGCTATCGGTTAGGCCACAATCCAACGACAATCTTCGGTCGTCAGGTTAAATAAGTCGAAAGGAGTTCATTAAAAAAAAAACCTTACTAATAATAAAAATAATAAGGACAGAGTTTTCCCCAAATTATCGTACAAAAAAGATTTTTTTTTTAAACTTATTTTCACATCTTTTATTATTTTCTTTATCAAAATTTTTCAAAAAGCCTTTTTAACGTACGTTTACTAGTTTTTTTTAGATATTTAAGGAGGCTAAAGTGCAGTCTAACCTATATATTATATATATATAATATATATATATATATATATATATATATATATATATATATATATATATATATATATATATATATATATATATATATATATATATATATATATATAATATATATATATATATATATATAGCCAATATCTTTCTAAATTTTTCTAAATTTTTTTTATATATATAATACTATATATAAAATATATTATATAATATATATATATATATATATATATATATATATATATATATATATATATATTAATAATATATATATATATAGAGAGAGAGAGAGAGAGAGAGAGAGAGAGAGAGAGAAGAAAAAAATATTATATATATATATATATATATATATATATATATATATATATATATATATATATATATATATATATATATATATATATATATATATATATATATATATAGAGAGAGAGAGAGAGAGAGAGAGAGAGAGAGAGAGAGAGAGTGCGTGATAAATGACACTGATTAAAATTCCTTCGTCCACCCCTGAAAATTTTCAAATGCACCCTAATTGGAATATATATATATATATATATATATATATATATATATATATATATATATATATATATATATATATATATATATATATATATATATATATATATATATATATATATATATATATATATATAATATATATATATATATATATATATATATATATATAAATATATATATATATATATTAATTATAATTATATATATATATATATATATATATATATATATATATATATATATATATATATATATATATATATATATATATATAATATATATATATATATATATATATATATATATATATATATATATAATATATATATATATATATATATATATTATATATATATATATATATATATATATATATATATATATATATATATATATATTATATATATATATATATATATATATATATATATATATATATATATATATATATATATATATATATATATATATATATATATATATATATATATATATATATATATATATATATATATATATATATATATATATATATATATATATATATATATTATATATATATATATATGCGTGCGTGTGTGTGTGTGTGAATGATTAGGGTATTTAAATCGTCTGTTAAGGTTGAACTATTACATTTATATTTTTCACTATAAATGCAAATACAAAACAAGCCCAATATAGATGAGGATACAATCTGTCTTCTGTGATAAATATCTATAAAAATTGTTTCTCTCTCTCTCTCTCTCTCTCTAATTTAGATAAAGCACGTAAGAGGGTGTTGCTAATTCATGTTCAGAACATCATTTTTCACCATTTTTTAAAAAAAATAATAAATGAATTATTATTTTGCGAAATAAATCATTGAAAAATAAAAAAAATATATTACTACTTTATTAGCAATAAATAAAATTAAATTAAATTTGAAACTAAATTTATAATAAATTAATATTAAACTAGTGAAATACATTTAAGAATAAATAAATACATAAAAATATGTATTAAATAATCTTTAAAATTTATTTATTTATTTATTTTTTTTTTACACATCACCACCGCTCACGGGCAAAGTCCTATTCAAGGAGGGGGTGCTAAAACAATAGAAGAGATAAAAACAACCCACAACCCACACCTAACATTAAATTCAGCAGGAAACACAGGAGATGGGAGAGAATTCCACAAAACAGAGGTGGCTGGAAAGAAGGAGGCACCACAGCGAACAAGCCTGGAGTTGCCTATGTCTACACAAATTTATGTGCAGACAATGCACCCCTTGTGCTACAAGGACGCTACAGAATTTTAACTTAAAAAATTATTTAAACAAATAAAAAATAAATTAACTAAATAAATAAATAAAAATAAATAAAAAAAAAAAAAAAAAAAAAAAAATATATATAATTAATATTATATATATATATATATATATATATATATATAATATATATATATATATATATATATATATATATATATATATATATATATATATATATATATATATATATATATATATATATATATATATATATATATATATATATATATATATATATATCTGCTGAATGTTCAATTGACAATATTTGTATTTATATTTATCCATTTATTTACTTATTTTATTTTATTTTTTTCATTTTTATTTAATTTTATTTTATTTTTTTATTTTATTTTTTAACTCTGATTTCACTCAAGGAAAATCCAATTATCTGAAGTGTATTTACCGTTTAAAATCAATTGTTTACATGCTTTTTTTGGGGTCGTTTTCTCGTTTGGCAAGACAGCACACTGCACAAATTGTCCTAACGAATCGTTGGGACAAGTGGCAAAAATGTCACAGTAAAATTTTCATTAGAGAAAAGACATGTTAAGCATAAAAAAGTCGCTTCCACGATTTATTTTCTAATAAGAAATTAACTGAAAAAAAATTTGTTGTAACATTTTTGTCACTTGTCCCAACGAATCGTTAGGACAATTTGTGCAGTGTACCAAGGTTCACTCAGCCTTTCATCCAATTATAGTAGATTAAATGGATATCTGCATCGGCAGGAAAAGAAATGTATGTTTAGGCTTTTTGATGATATACGGCTGGTGTCTGGCAGTAGGAATCCGGCAGGCGTCCAGATGAATTCCGGTTGGAGTCTGGCAGAAATCCGGCAGGCGTCCAGATGAATTCCGGTTAAGAGTCTGGCAGGTATTCGGCAGACGTCCACCAGAATTCCGGTTAGAGTCTGGAAGGTATCCGGCAGGCGTCCAGCTGAATTCCGGTTGGAGTCTGGCTCACATCCGGCTGAACGGAATGAAAAAGGCACCAACACAATATAAATGAGTCGTAAGATCCTTGAAAATTTCTTCTTCTTTTTCGTTTTATTAATATTATTATTATTATTATTTTTTTTATTATTATTATTATTATCCTTATCTTATTATTATAATTTTTATTATTATTATTATTATTATTATTATTATTATTATTATTATTATTATTATTATTATTATTATTATTATTATTATTATTATTATTATTATTATTATAGCTTTACTACTATAATGTCGTAGTTACTTCTATAATGCAAGTGATGTTACACTCCAGCGGCAACATTTTCTCGTAATTATTACTAACACTACTGTAAATGATATTTGGCTACACCTTTTACTGATTTTATTATTATTAATATTCATCAATTATTATTTTATTATTATCGTTATTGCAGTTATTACTATTACTGTTATTGTGATTTTTATTATTATTATTATTATTGTTAATATTGTCTTTACATTTAATTTTTATAATTTTATTAATACTTTCAAATCATTGTCGTAATTGAAGTTAACTTTGGAATCGGTACTAAAAGCCTTATTGCTGTTGCTATTACAATTTTTTTTATTATTATCATCGTTATTACTATTATAGTTGATAATATTATTAGTACTTAGTTACCATTTTTATTATGATTATTTTTATATTATTTCGATCATTATTATATTTGCAAATTTCTTCTTCTTCTTCTTCTTCTTCTTCTTCTCTCTTCATTATTATTATTATTATTATTATTATTATTGATTTTACTATTTTTATTAGAATTAATATTGTTATTATTTTCGCTATTATTAATTCTATAAGATAATTGTATTTTAATTAGCATTATCTTTGTCACTCATTTTGTTATATGCACCATTTTAGTATTTACTTTTTAATACTAAAATTAAAAAACTTATTCTAACTACTAAACTTTGGGGCTCAATGGAAACCAATGTGTATCCCCTTAAAGTCCCTTTTCAGAGAACTGTAAAGTCACTTATTACTATTATTATTATTATTATTATTATTATTATTATTAATATTATTATTATTATTATTATTATTATTATTATTATTATTATTATTATTATTATTATTATTATTATTATTATTATTATTATTATTAGTATAGTTAGTAGTGTAGGACCTACTACATATTGTAAATTACAGTGTACGTTCAATGAATAAAGATTTTTAAATTTGAATTATTATTATTATTATTATTATTATTATTATTATTATTATTATTATTATTATTATTATTATTATTATTATTATTATTATTATATTATTATTATTATTTTTATTATTATTATTATTATTATTATTATTATTATTATTATTATTATTATTATATATTATTATTATTATTATTATTATTATTAGCTTCTTTCTAATTATTATTATTATTATTATTATTATTATTAATTATTATTATTATTATTATTATTACTTTTATTAAACAAACAATTTACTAGCAATGGGGACAAAGTATCGTAACTTTCCAATGAATATATTTACATCATTATCTGCTTTTTCATAGGAGTTACAGTTTTGCATCAATATTGCAACTTTATAAAAAAGAGAGAGCATAGGACCACACGAAACCCACCACCGGTTAGAAAGAAAAAAAATCAGTCTTGAAACTATAGGCTAACATGTCTAGACATAAATAACATGAACTTTTAAAGAGTGTCCCAGAAATCTTAGCGTAGCGTATATTTAAGAATGAGAATTGAAGATAAGCATGAAATATGAGAGCTGGAGTGATAAAGGATCAAATTCTGTGAACTTAGATTTTTATTTTTTTTTATTTTTTTTTACATTAAAAGTTAATATCTCATGAGCATTGCCCTATTCTAGGAGAGAAACTTTTCATATTCTTCTTCTTCTTCTTCTTCTTCTACACATACAGCAATTACACCTTTACAAAACAAGTATATAAGTTTGGCTTAGAAAGATCTTCAGAAAGGCTAAAATTCTAAACTGTCCTAATTCAACAAAACCTTTGTGAGTGCAATCACCATATATATATATATATATATATATATATATATATATATATATATATATATATATATATATATATATATATATATATATATATATATATATATATATATATATATATATATATATATATATATATATATATATATATATATATATATATATATATATATATATATATATATATATATATATATATATATATATATATATATATATATATATATATATATATATATATATATATATATATATATATATATATATATATATATATATATATATATATATATATATATATATATATATATATATATATATATATATATATATATATATATATATATATATATATATATATATATATATATATATATATATAAGTAAAACGGTACCGGTATTGGGGAAAAAACAATAAATACAAAATATCAAAGGCTAAAACTATAATAAATAATGGTATTTAACATCTCCGTATTGCGGTAACGACATTATAATATATCACTCCAATTATATATATATATATATATATATATATATATATATGCGATATGAATATATATATATATATATATATATATATATATATATATATATATATATATATATATATATATATATATATATATATATATATATATATATATATATATATATATATATAAATTGAGATAGCTTCTTTCCTAGTGAACCTTAATCTAATTAGAAAGGTTAAGCAATACTAAGGGTTTCCACCTACTCATTTAATACACTGTGAACGTTCCACACATGCAGTATCTCGGTCCGTTTTCAGCACAAACTAAATTTTATAAATTTCTATTTTAAAATACAAAAATGAAAATATAAATTCATTAACTATCTATATGATATTTATAAAAATAAGAATGATTGCAATAAAATAATAAAAATAAAGTAATAATTCTGATATTGAAATAGCATAAGTAAAAATAAAAAGGCTGGCCTATTTTGGGAAAAAGGACTTCATTATTTAGTGAAAAGGACAATAGAAGAAGCTTGATTTAATTAAGGATGGGCAATGAGTTTCTATATATGAAACTGCATGGTTTTTATGGCAGGGTGTACAGAAAACTCCTCTATGTTTATCAATCCTCACTTTTAATTGTAAGACCAGTTTAGCCTATATACGCCTCATTACAGCTGGCATTAAATAAAAAAATAACAGAATATGAATCGAGAGGGAGTTATAATTTATAAGAATGAACTAGCATTGCGGGAATGTAGCTTCAATTATAATAAGAATATTTCTATAAAGTTGAGATGTAAGTGATTCTATCTATATACGGAAGTTTTAAGCATATTTTTTGTTTGGGTACAGTAGAAAAATGAAACGTGGGTCTGAAGATATTAGTGAGAAACTCGTTAATATTTTTTTTCCAATTGGAACTTTGGGAATGAATTAAAATGGAAAAGTATTTTAATATATTCCATCTCTTTATGGATATATATATATATATATATATATATATATATATATATATATATATATATATATATATATATATATATATATATATATATATATATATATATATATATATAATATATATATATATATAATTACCACATAATCCGTGGAATAAAAGTTTATAATATATATATATATTGCTGTTGAGGATTCGAACCCTGACCTCTAAGATGGTAATTACCACGGATTATGTGGTAATTATGCTTACGTATTGATCTGTAGGCCTTTGAGGATAGAACTGACCCGTTACCCTACACCCGAGT
>SEYY01000293.1:104016-106516 GCA_009176605.1 Armadillidium nasatum
CCGGATCTAAATACCTTGCCCACCATTCTGTCCTCATTCATTCTAAACATATGCCCAAACTATTTTAGCACACACTTCCCCGTTCTATCCACTACACCCCTCTTCCATCTACAAATCTCCTTTATTCTTTCAATTTTAATCTTATCAATACTTTTCAAAGACATTCAAACCTTTCCTCGCACGTGCATTTATCATCCATGTTTTACACCCATACATTACAGAAGGAAAACACATACATTCAAACATTCTTATTTTTATTTCTTCCGAAATTTTTCCTTTCCTCCATACTTCTCTAAGTCCCCCGAACACTTTCATTCTCTCTACAACTCTATTGTTTTTTTTGTTTTTTTCTGTCTCACCCTTACCTTCCACCAACATTCCTAGATATTTGAATTCATCCACCTCCTCAAGTTTCCTTCCTCCAATTCTACACCCCCCATTCTTCCCTCCACATCTCCTCATCCCCACCTCCAATCCTCATAACTTTACTTTTCGCTGGATTAACTTTCAATCTCATGTTCGCACATATCCTCTCAAACTCTCTCACCAGTATTCTCAACCATCCTCCAGATTCTGCCACCAACACCGCATCATATATATATATATATATATATATATATATATATATATATATATATATATATATATATATATATATATATATATATATATATATATATATATATATATATATATATATATATATATAGAGAGAGAGAGAGAGAGAGAGAGAGAGAGAGAGAGAGAGAGAGAGAGAGAGAGAGAGAGAGAGAGAGAGAGAGAGAATAGAAAAATAACTGCATTTAAAATATTCAGGATTTAAATTCTCCCCTAAGAAGGGAATTTTTTTTTTTTTTTTTTTTTTTTTTTTTTTTTTTTTTTTTTTTTTTTTTTTTTTTTGTAATTACGTTTGTTAAAACTCTTCACAAAGGAAATTAAATCTCTTTATTTATGTCATAATAAAAACCCAACCACACACACACAAACATACACTATATATATATATATATATATATATATATATATATATATATATATATATATATATATATATATATATATATATATATATATATATATATATATATATATATATATATATATATATATATATATATATATATATATATATATATATTAGGGATGGAGTGAAGTATCGGTATATTTTTGGGTATCGGTATCGGTATAAAAATGACCGATACCGATACCTATACCAGATTTTTTTCATCACTTTGGCTTACATTTTTTGGAATGTTCAGTTTCCTTGACTGTAAAGTTTCGAATACCACGAAACATTGTTTTTCTTGATTTTCCATATTTTCAATTAATTAATTACTAATTAATCGTTAATTACAATTTTTTGGCTTATATTCTATATCTCTGTAACTGCAGTTCCGATTTTGGTCAAATTAGAACAGTTAACTCTTTCTATAACATAGATCAACTTGTTATCTTAATTGTTCATTTATTTAATTACTTAATTAATTAATTAAATTATGTAATATTACCTAACATTTTGAAACGTCGTTTCCCGATAATTTTGTTTCCAGAACATTGATATGTTGCTTTCCACTAGAAGTTTATTTTTTCAAATGCACAAAATTGTTTTTCTATTTATTTTCACGCCATTTACTTCTTACCATTTGGTTTGTTTTCTTAAATATTTTATTTTTATTTTAATCCTTAATTAATCCGTTAGTAAACATATTAAGATGGTATATATATATATATATATATATATATATATATATATATATATATATATATATATATATATATATATATATATATATATATATATATATATATATATATATATATATATATATATATATATATGTGGGGGGGGGGGGATGTAGCGCCGTCCAAAGCAATGCAAGTACCCTCCATTGGGCATAAACCGGGGAGTGACAGTATGGTCAAGACCATTCCGTTTCACTCCGTTGCCCTTTGGTTGGTTCCTTTTCGCGTTTCACCTTCTCAGAGGGTCTCTAGTGTACCCTCGCCTCATATTGGAGGTGTCTATGCTCCCACTTCAACTTTCCTCGACTCCCTTTTAATGTTCCAAATTTACAAGCGCTTATTCGTACATTACTTTTTAAATTTTTAGGTATCGGTATCGGTGAATTTGAAAGTTTTGGTGTCGGTATCGGTAAAAATTTTGGTATCGCTATATATATATATATATATATATATATATATATATATATACTATATATATATATATATATATATATATATATATATATATATATATATATATATATATATATATATATATATATATATATATATATATATATATATATATATATATATATATATATATATATATATATATATATATATAATTTTAGGAAGAGCATAAATAGAAATTTCACGTATGCCTTAAGACTTATTCATAGGAAAATCTATACATTTATTTTAATAAAAAAAAAAAATCAGATTTGAATGATAATTATACATCAACATACAATGATGTTATCATTTATTATCACTA
>SEYY01000293.1:109016-114016 GCA_009176605.1 Armadillidium nasatum
AAATAAATTACATTTACATTTCTCTTCTGACGCATTTTGTCCTCTAAACTGAGGACATCTTCAGATCAAAATCAAAATCAAAATCCGCCCCCAGGAAGGGTTATTACCCCTGCCAGTAGGTTCATTCGAGGATGAACCAAGGGCTTCCCTGGCCCATGTCAAACATCCACTCGCTGACCAGGTCTACCGCGGATGTGGATTCTGATCCCACCAGAGCAAGCACGATTCTGGTATATTCATTACGCATAAGTGAGCGGAGCTAACTGCATGAGAGAGCTGCTCAAATTTCTCTACTCCAACCCGGGTCTCTCGCGTGCTGGGCGAGTGCTTGATCGACTTTTTTGAAGCTGGCAAATATATATTCTGAAGAGTTATTGTGACGTGTTCTCTGTGGAAATGTTCACTTACTTGGTTTAAATTTCAGCTTATTATTATTATTATTATTATTATTATTATTATTATTATTATTATTATTATTATTATTATTATTATTATTATTATTATTATTATTATTATTATTATTTTATTATTATTATTATTATTTCCAAGTTTATTCAATAAATATCAACATAACAGTACAAATAATAAAAATAATAATGATACCATTAGTGTAAATGCTGACATTAAAACTAATAATAATAATAATAATAATAATAATAATAATAATAATAATAATAATAATAATAATAATAATAATAATAATAATAATAATAATAATAATAATAATTAATAATAATAATAATAAAATAAATAATAATAAGTAAAATAATGATAATACGATTAGTGTAAATGCTACTACTACTACTACTGTTAATAATAATAATAATAATAATAATAATAATAATAATAATAATAATAATAATAATAATAATAATAATAATTTTTCATTCTCCTACTAGAGGGAAAAGAAATCCTAAAGAAGCAATTTTGAAAGGAAGGTTTAAAAATTGTGAGAATCCTTTCCTCACCTCCCTTTCCCCACTCCTTTAGGAGTTGATTCGAGTTAATGGACACCCCCTCCCCTCTACCCTCCCCCCCCCACCCCATTTCTGGGGAGTAAAATTATTTCTTCAACTCACGTACATTTAGAAGAGTTATTCTTTTGTTTCTTTTGAGGAACATTTATGAAGAAATAATGATGTAACTTTAACAACAGAAATTAATAATAATAATAATATAATAATAATAATAATAATAATAATAATAATAATAATAATCAGAGAAGTACCTTAATAACAAATTTATAATAATAATAATAATAATAATAATAATAATAATAATAATAATAATAATAATAATAATAATAATAATAATAAATAATAATATTAATAATATTAATTAAAATAAGGAAATATAATTAATACGTGAAAATATAATTAATTATTAACCCCTTGAAGATTCTCGCCAGCCGCAGTGTCTTCAAAGGCAGTGGTCGACGCACTGATGGATACGGTGCGATTTTGGAAGTAAAGAGATGCTGTACCGTTCAATGCAGTTTTTTTCCTTCTTACAAGTACAGTATACCGTTCAAAGCAACATTTTTTTCTGCTCTTGGTGCGGTGCCGACGGGGTGCGGTGCTGTGCGATTTTGAAATAAAAAGATGCGTTACCGTTAAATGCAGTTTTTTTCCTTCTTGATACGGTATACCGTTCAAAGCAACATTTTTTTTTCTGCTCTTGGTGCGGTGCTGTGCGGTGCGATGCATAACCACCAGGTGAGGAGAGGTGCGGCGATACGGTGAAATGCGATTTGCTGCAAAACTGGTATTGATGCACGACCTCCAGGCGCGGCACCATGCAGAAAAAAATGCATCACTAGACCAACCCTAATTTTATGATACATTAAACAAACTAATCGTATTTAAATGACCTTGAAGCACAAACGAACATTTTTCCTTTTTTTTTTTATATTAATACAAATGTGTTGGATGCCAAATTTAATCCTAAATGGATGTGGGTGTGGATGTGAGTCATATGACATACATATTTAATGTATAAATAAAACAAGTTATACATAATATATACAAAGACCGTAATCACTCAAGTTATGTAAAAAAGTATGAATCTATATATATATATATATATATATATATATATATATATATATATATATATATATATATATATATATATATATATATATATATATATATATATATATATATATATATATATATATATATATATATATATATATATATATATATATATATATATATATATATATATATATATATATATATATATATTGTGAGACTTCTGGGAAAAATAAGTGATTTAAATCTATACATATTTAATAATGTTGAAAGACAACCGAAAAATTTTAATAATTATGTTACAAATCATAATATATATATATATATATATATATATATATATATATATATATATATATATATATATATATATATATATATATATATATATATATATATATATATATATATATATATATATATATATATATATATATATAGTGGCAGTATAAAAGAACCACAATATACATGAATTTCAATAAAAAAAAAAAAAATAATAAAAAATTAATATTTTATTGAGTAGTGGCTGAAGCATTGTTTTTTTAAGCTTGCCCCTCACCGCACTGCAAAAATTGTGCTAACGAATCGTTGGGACAAGTGGTAAAAATGTCACAGTGAAATTTTCAATAGAAAGTCGTTTCACCGGTTTATTTTCTAATAAGAAAATAACTGAAAAAATTTGTTGCGACATTTTTGCCATTTGTCCCAACGATTCGTTAGGACAATATTTGTAGTGCGGCAATGCTCTATTCAAGGATGGAAATTTTTAGGTAGTTAATTGCTGCTTCCTATGATCCGCTCAAGGAATCGAACTGCGATAGTTTCTCCATTCGAAACGATCATATTAATGTTTGAGTCTCTATTCCCCACCCCCCACCCCACTACCTCCTTCAGGAAAGAACAATATTACATTGTTTTAAGTATACTCTAGTATGAGAAAGGAATCAAATTTTATAAAATAATTACGTTTTAAAAATTAAATCATTCATACTTTATACATTTGTCACTAATTAAATGGAATGGCAAAAAAATAGAGAAAGAATACAGAAATGTTTGCTATTACTGTATCTATGAACCGACCGGGGCCCCGGCTAAAAATCAGGGAAAACCGGGGTTTGCCGGCCGGGGTTGAAATGGCGAATTATACTTGAGGGAACAATCCAATTTCAATTTTTTTTTTAAATTTTCAGCCGATTCTCCTGAAATTTTCAGTGTATTTAGCTTTTTTTTCACGGTTAAAAAAAAAAAGTCCATTTCTAGCGCTTTTCTGAGTCTATAATTATTTAAAAAATTTTCTCTTTTTTGAAAATTTGACCCTTTTCAAATTAATGGCGTGGCCAAACCACCTTTCGTAATGACCTGAAATTTGGATTGTATATTCAGAATTCTATTGGCAACAAAAACTTGTAACGACATTTGTTCCCAGAGTTTTAGGAAAAATGTTATAAACCCAAAACTGAACAACTATCGAAAACAAATTTTTAAAAAAAAAAAAAACACCTTTTCGGTCAGAAAAACTTAAAACAAAACTACAACTATAACATTCCTTATTTTTGGTGGGTGCATAGAGGAGGGATGAGGCTATAAATTCTTCTCAATACTTTATTCTATGCGATTCGTTGGTTTTGAGATATAGCCTCTCAAAAAAGATCAATTTTTGACTAAATTTCAAAAATTTCCAAAGTTTGAGAGGATATATCTAGCTTCAAACAAAAAGCATTTAATAATGCACTAAACAAAAATTGTAGCCCTGTCCCTCCTCTAAACGATATCCAAAAATAAAGAAATTAGTAGGTAGCATTTTTTTAAATAACTTTTTTCTCCGGAAGGGTACGATTTTTACAACAAAAAAATTTCAAGTTCTTATAACTTTTTTTTCTAGATGTGATATCAAAAATCTGTTCTCACCAATGAAAAAAATTGGGGCAAAGATTATTCTGTTCAATTTTCAGCTCATGTGGACTAGTGGTTTGACCCCGCTATTCATTTTTTTCAACTTTGGGTCCAAATAACTTTCAAACCGTTATAGACTCAGAAAAATGCCCGAAATCAACTCAGAACATTGGGAAAAATGCATATGACCTGAAAATTTCAGCTCAATCAGTCAAATAATAAAAAAAATTTCAAACAAAATATAAGAAAATTAAGATTTTTTCTTCTTGCTTTTTTAAAATTTTCTCTTTTTTTCTGTTTCTTTTGACCACTCCTTTTCTGCTAGCGAATGTTCATTTTTGTGTTTTGATTTTAGATGCCCCCATAAAGATTAGGTTGAAAATTTTTTACTTGTAGCACCCGGAGGTCCTCTTCTAATTTCCTGACTGCAGATGCTACATTTACCTATTTCAAGCCTATCCTGAAAGATTGTAAAGTACTTCCATACTGTTGAAGCTGATCTTTTAACCATATTGATTGAAAGTATAAACAAAATAATAATTTTGAAATAATGTAGCTAATTGATACAAATTTGATACATAGCAATAATATAACAATGATATGTATAAATGTAGGTTTTATTGATAATTTTCTACCTTTCATTTTTTCAAACTTTACCTTAGGGTCTTATATGTAAAGCTGCTGAATCACTATTATGAATAAAAAAAAAAAAATTTAAATTTTTTTGTACTTTTATTATGCAATATCTGTAATTTTCTGAAATTTTTTCGGAGAAAAAGTATATAATTATTAATTTAAGTGAATGTTGACTATTCTACACCTTTCTTATAATTAAATAAACCTCAATTAAATTTATATTTAATTTTTTTAGCCTAAAATTTCAGTGCTTTTGACCTCTTTTCAAATTTTAGGCAACCCCGGCCCCGGCCCCGGCCCCGGCAAAATTTCAGCCCCGGTCGGTCCCTAACTGTATCAGAAGTAAAGTCTGGAACACACTTCCTTCATCTATTTTTCCAACTTCCTATGACTTATGCACCTTCAAACGCCGTGTATGAGGTTTTGTCGGCGTTT
>SEYY01000293.1:129016-131516 GCA_009176605.1 Armadillidium nasatum
ATAATAATAATAATAATAATAATAATAATAATAATAAAATCGTAAGTATTGATTTAATACACATATAATTCAAAATTCTGCAAACATTTAAATATCTGTATAAATGCTTAGACAAATTATGAAGGAAAAAATGAATAAAACTGAATACAAAATTTTAGGGATGGGTATTCTGAAGGCCCTCCTCAACAGAATCCCCCCCAAAGATCCTAGCATTCACTTAGAATTCTATATTCTTAAAGCAAACTGCTAGGATTCCTCATAAATATCTAGTATCGGTATCCGTATCGGCATTGGCAGATATCGGCATATTTTTGAGTATCGGTATCGGTATCGGTAAAAAAATTTGGACAATAATAAAGTATCGGTAAAGCAATAGTAAAGTATCGGTACGGTAGTAGTATGCATATTTTTTAGGATCGGTTCAGGGAATTTTTAAGTATCGGTATCGGTAAAAATTTTGGTATCGCTCCATCCTAATATCTGTATATCCTTCAGTGACAAAGGAACCTAAGAGACAACGAGATCCGTATTATTATAAGCAGAACATCCGGATACAGTTAAATTATCCGTATTCAAATACGCATTCGTAGAACGTCTGAATGCTTGAATTTCATACATAATCAATTAATATTGATGGTATTCTCATATAAAATTATATATATATATATATATATATATATATATATATATATATATATATATATATATATATATATATATATATATATATATATATATATATATATATATATATATATATATATATATATATATATATATATACTCTAAGAAAACACAAATATGAAGCAATTTCAGTTTAATAAAAATAAATAAATAATATATATATATATATTATATATATATATATATATATATATATATATATATATATATATATATATATATATATATATATATATATATATATATATATATATATATATATATATATATATATATATATATATATATATATATATATATATATATATATATATATATATATATATATATATATATATATATATATATATATATATATATATATATATATATATATATATATTATTATTTTAATAAGTTGAAATGAGTTATGCGTAAAACTAATTAAAAAATATAATAATAATAATAATAATAATAATAATAATAATAATAATAATAATAATAATAATAATAATAATAATAATAATAATAATAATAATAATAATAATAATAATAATAATAATAATAATATATAAAAAATTTGTACTTTTCCCCTTCAACAAATTTAAATCGTTCCCAGCGAACCCATCATGGTTCAATAACCTTTCGTATTCCTAAACAAAGTACAAAATTCACTTCATCTTCATTAGAGGAAGATTTTCACATACTCCCAAAGCTTACTTTTACATGATCCATTCCAAGATCTTCTTCAGGCACGCTCCATCAATAAATTTGGAACTCCTTTCTTTTATATGTTCCCCTAAATTGTGTAACAATTCAAAACCGAGCATCTATCATAATTATAATCTATATATATATATATATATATATATATATATATATATATATATATATATATATATATATATATATATATATATATATATATATATATATATATATATATATATATATATATATATATATATATATATATATATATATATATATATATATATATATATATATATATATATATATATATATATATATATATATATATATATATATATATATATATATATATATATATATATATATATATATATATATATATATATATATATATATATATATATATATATATATATATATATATATATATATATATATATATATATATATATATATATATATATATATAATCAGTGGATCGTATGGGATCGAAAATTATTCGGGATCGAGATCGGGATTGGGATTTTGAATTTCTTATTAATGTATTGGCTTCGGCTGTCCAGGTCCACTATTTAAATTATTGGCAAACCCAGATCCACACGCTGGGACGCCTCTGGTTGCGGTGAAGCCAGTACCCGCGAAAGGGTTTTTTCCCCCCTTTTATTTAATGAAAATTAAACATGTGACATAACTGGATTATAATTACTAATCTCGAAAGCGAAGTTCGTGCTGTGCAATTTTGGATACAAAAGCGGCTTTATTTAAATTTTGAAGAAGAACTTATATCGCTAACGTTAATAGCATTTCTATTATAAAATTCCTTTTAATTTATTAATAACAACATTTATTTCCTTTCAGTTAGTCTCCTTCATCACACAGTCGCTGTCTTCGCTTCCGCTTGACTGAAGCAATATGTCGAGCTATGCAGTCAATTAGTATTCTTGTCCTGTGTCTTTGGTGAGGATTGAGAAAGTGCTATAGCCCACTGCGCGAGCATTGCAATTTAACCAGATGAGCATCTCTGCATTCAATGGTACCAATCGAGAGCGCGTGTCAGTCAGTAATCAATCGTTTACCAATTTTGAATTTTCTCTCAGATGAAACGATGCTAATCTGAAGAACG
>SEYY01000293.1:141516-144947 GCA_009176605.1 Armadillidium nasatum
CAATTTGCGGATGCGGATGCGGATAAAAAAATGTTGAATTTTTCGAAGTGCGGATGCGGATGCGGATGTTAAATTTTCGAAAGTGGGGATGCGGATAGGATGTTGAATTTTCAAAGTGCGGATATGAGAGTGCGGATATGCTTTATTTGAATTTTTGAAAATCAGATGCAGATGCGGATGTAATTTTTGAAAGTGCGGAACATGCGATGTTAATTTTGAAAAGCGAATGCTGATCGGATGCGGATGCGGATGATAATTTTATATATATATATATTTATATAAATATAAATAAAAAAAAAAATATTATATATATATTTATTATTTACTATTATATATACATATATATATAATCATTTTTTTTTAAAAAAAAAAAAAAAAAATATTTCACTATCATTTTCCCACTTTCGTGGGTGGTGCCGCCACAATTCCCTTACAAACATAACTATTCTTACCTTTCAACGCTTTCACCACCTCCCCCATCTCTGTCTCCACAAATCTTCTCCTCTTCTAAACTCAAATTCCTTCCATCAAAATCACTCTCACTCCATCCATCCATCTTCCACTTCGGCCTTCCCCTCCCTACCCTTCCCCTATCTAAATCGGATCTACGTACCTTGCCAACCATTCTGTTCTCTTTCATTCTTCACATATGTCCAAACCATTTTTGCACATCCTCCTCCTCTCTATCAATTCAACCCTTCTTCCATTTACACATCCCCTTATTTTTATTTCTAATCCTATCATCCTTCTCAATTTATATATCGCCTCAATCTTTCATCTCAAAGACATTGAAATTTTTCTCGACCGAGCACTCATAAGTTTCACACACATTAATACAGATGAACACATACATTCAAACAATTATCTTTTTTTCTTTCGAAATTTTTCCTTTCTTCCATACTTTTCTTAGGCCCCCCAATACTTTCATTCCTTCTACCACTCTGTTCTTTATTCCTTTTTCCGTCCCACCCTTACCTTCCACCCAACATTACTAGATATTTGAATTCTACCTCCTATTCATTTCTCACACTTCTACAAACAATACTCCCTCCACATTTCCTAATCCCCCCTCCTCAATCCTCATAAATTTTTCTTCGCTGGATTGATTTCAATCTCGTGTTTCACATTTCCCTTCAAACTCTCTCACAAGTATTTTTTCTCCAGATTCTGCCACCAACACATGCCGCATCATCTGCAAAAAGTAAAACATTCACTTCACATTCAACCTCCATATTTCTCAACGTAATACTCTTCCCTTCTCTCTCCATTTTCTAAGTAAACCATCAATAGATTAAATAACATGGAGATATTACAAACCCCTTCTCAATCCACTCCTATGCTAAACCAATCGATATTCTCTCTTCACCCTCACTCTTGATCTACAATTCGCTTATATATATATATATATATATATTATATATATATATATATATATATATATATATATATATATATATATATATATATATATATATTTTAATATAGTATATATTAGTGATGGATTTTTTTTTTTTTTTGCGGATGCGGATATAGATTTTGGAAATGCGGATGCGGATGCGGAGGAGCGGAAGTTGGCTTCCGAAAGTGCGGACGCGGATGTTGAATTTTGAAAGTGCGGATGCGGATTCCGAAATTGCGGATGCGATGCGGATGTTGATTTTTGTGCCGATGTTCCGCATCCGCGCATGCGGATGCCATCCATTATAATTATTGTAATTATTTTTAATATATTATTAATATATATATTATATATATATAGTATATATATATATATATTATATATATATATATATATATATACATAATATATATATTATATATATACCGGCCAGAGTCACTTTGTCCCTTAAATATTTCAAAAAGTACTAAATCTACGTAAAAAACTAACGATTTTTGGAACGTTGAAGGAAATTTAAAAGAAAAAATATTGGAAATAAAAAATAAATCTTATAATAATAAAGTTTATATAAGTAAATTTTCTTATTTTTAACTCGACCGAGAATTCGCCACTCCGGCAATGTCACGTTTTTTTTTTAAATTTTTTCGAAATTGAAAAAAATGGGAAATACCCCAAATGGTCGACAGAAAAAGTAGTCGACAATATCATCATCACTCCGGTGTCGGGGGATACGGTGGGCGAGCCCTTCGTAGACAAATTTCGTTTTTTTTACATGCCTACTTTTTAATCATCACTTATCGTACCTTTTTTTATTAGACACGATACTCTTTTTTTTTAAACTTTTTTTCAAATTTTTACTTTTCCTTCGAATGATTCAAAAATGGTATCGTTTTTACGTAGTTTAGTACTTTTTGAGATATATTAAAGGGACCAAAGGTGCACTCTTACCCATCACTACTAATCATATAACTTCTATAAAATAAAAGATATTAAATATTAGTATATATATATATATTATTATATAACATATATATATAATATATATATATATACTATATACTTATTATATATATATATATTTACGCAAAGACTGTAAGAGTTACAGAACGAAATTTGTTCATGGACTTTTTGCAAAAAAGGAAATTAACTTCTACATCCTTGTGAATATTAAGTAAAGCCAGGACTGTTGGACGATCTTGTCCCATTGAATTTCTGAGGTAGTTTTTAAAAGTAGAAAATGTGCGCTAAGGTGTTGCTGTTGATACTGGAAGCGTTGCGAATATTTGTAACATCTTCCATATGTTTGGGCACAATATAGGACTGTATGTTGAAAATGCTTCTACTGCTGTTTTAGGCCTAGCATCGCTATTTAACCCTCTCGATTTTTGTTTCCAAAGTTCAAATTCCATGTTTATGTTGTGAGGGTTAGTTCAGATAATGAAAAGAAATCAAAGCAATTAACGCCGTGGAATAAATTTTTGAAGTGATAGTAACGAATCATTATGTTTTTTGAACCAGCCTTCTTATTCATTTGTCCAATAAAGGAATAAAAAGAAGTACTTTATAGTATTGCCCCGGTGTAAAAATATTTAACTTGGGTACTTTTATTTGATGAAGTGCACATCGAAGCACTGATATAGTCACGCTTAATTTTGAAGAAGGATAAGTGGCTTCCTCAAAGAGATCTTTGAATACTGAGTCTGCATCTAAACGCCAAGTTTGCATAACTTTTAGTACATCGAATATTTGATTCAATGCTTCAGCTAAATCACAATCAACTTTCTGAAGTAGTTTTGAAATCGCTAAAGTATTTGAAAGTATTTTGGTAAAAACTGAAAGAGTTTCAATAAACATTCCATTAAGTACAGAATTTAGTAATTTTGAAGCTTCTCAAATTAAATCTAGATTTTTTCAACAGAATGAACCACAGATAAATAAAGCTCTTTGAATCTCTCATTACGCATCTTTTAAAAGCTTCTCATTTGTCTTATCATCAACCTTCATATTTATGTATAAACCAATATCTAATTCA
>SEYY01000294.1:12500-15000 GCA_009176605.1 Armadillidium nasatum
GAGAGAGGAAAAAAGACAGAGAGAGAAAAACAGAGAGAGACACAGAGAGAGTGAGAGACAGAGATAGAGAGAGAGATTAGATAAAGAAATTTAAAAAAATTTTGACATCATTTTGGACTTTAACTTCCAGTTGGAATATTAATTTATTTCTTACAATTATATAAAACAAAAACTAAAAGAAAAGAAGTAAAATTAATTGAAAAAAAACTGATCACCAAATTTGTCCCAAACTCTTTTTTTTTTTTTTCTTTTTTTTTTTTTTTCTCTCTCTCATTTACATTTTGGAGAACCAAAAAACTTGTTTTGAAGAATGGCAACTTTTACATTTATAGATCAAGGACATCAAGAATGAAGATTTCAACTTTGTACTAAAGCTTAAAGCACTCTCATCAGTTATACATACCAAATATATATATATATTATATATATATATATATATATATATATATATATATATATATATATATATATATTATATATATATATATATATATATATATAATATATATTATATATTTATAATATTTTTTAATTTAAAAAATTGGAATCATTATTTATAATTTTATTAACTGCTAGTGATGTTATAATTTCGAGGAATCGAACCCGGGCCCAAAAGATGGAAGTCCGTTGTGTTGACCACTACTCCACTGATGGTTCAAAAGGAAATAATCCAGAACTTCTACTGACATATCTCGCCTAGTGAAAAGTCCCTTCAATATTTCCCCGACCACAACCATGTTGACGCTACGCCCAAGTTGTGGTCGGGGAAATATTGAAGGGACTTTTCACTAGGCGAGATATGTCAGTAGAAGTTCTGGATTATTTCCTTTTGAACCATCAGTGGAGTAGTGGTCAACACAACGGACTTTCATATTTTGGGTTTTTTTTTTTTTTTTTTTTTTTTTTTTTTTTTTTTTTTTTTTTTTTTTTTTTTTTTTTTTTTTTTTTTTTTTTTTTTTTTTTTTTTTTTTTTTTTTTTTTTTTTTTTTTTTTTTTTTTTTTTTTTTATTTTTTTTTCCCGGGTTCGATTCCTCGAAATTATAACATCACTAGCAGTTAATATATATATATATATATATATATTATATTATATATATATATATATTATATATATATATATATATATATATATATATATATATATATATTCATAATATGCTTTGTTATAATATATTCATATATATATTTATATATTATATATATTATATATATATATATATATATATATATATATATATATATATATATATATATATATATATATATATATATATATATATATATATATATAATATATGATATTGGGCTAGGATTAAATACAATTGTTTAATTTACATTTTAGATACTTTCATGTATTTGGAATGTATTTTTTAATATATATATATATATATATATATATATATATATATATATATATATATATATATATATATATATATATATATATATATATATATATATATATATATATATATATATATATATATATATATATATATATATATATATATATATATATATATATATATATATATATATATATATATATATATATATATATATATATATATATATATATAATTTACGTATATTAAATATAATATATATATAAATATATATATATAATATATATATATATATATATATATATATATATATATATATATATATATATATATATATATATATATATATATATATATATATATATATATATATATATATATATATATATATATATATATATATATATATATATATATATATATATATATATATATATATATATATATATATATATATATATATATATATAATATATATATATATATATATATTCAGGTAATAAAAATTGTCCATAAATAGTAGTGTTAGCCTTTAAATGTGATCAAGACTTTTTAAAGAGTGAAAACTTGATCAGCAAGAAAGAAACACAAGGAACAAAAAAGGACAAGTGGAACAGGACGACCAGAAGGGAACATAAGGAACAGGAGTCGCCGACAGACGATGTTCGTGACTCAGTTACAAAAAAAAAAAAAATAAAAAAAATAAAAAAAAAAAAAGATAAAATAAAATTATTTCTTTGGAGAGTTCAAAATTTATTGTAGTACTATTTGAGGAAGTAAATGTGAAAAAATATTTTTAATAATATGACAAAAATTTCTACACACTTGCAAATATATATGTATGTACGTATATATGTATGTATCCATGTATGTATGTATGTATGTATGAATGTATATATGTATGTTTGAATGTATGTATGTATGTTTGAATGTATGTATGTATGAATGAATATATATATATATATATATATATATATATATATATATATATATATATATATATATATATATATATATATATATATATATATATATATATATATATATATATACAGGGTAGAGTGATTAAACTCACGTGCTTGAGGGCCCCGGTTCGATCCCACTTGGAGATGATAGGTATGTACTACTAGTATGATTCCTCATCTAGAATAGGG
>SEYY01000294.1:27500-30000 GCA_009176605.1 Armadillidium nasatum
TATATATATATATATATATATATATATATATATATATATATATATATATATATATATATATATATATATATATATATATTATATATATATATATATATATATATATATATATATATATATATATATATATATATATATATATATATATATATATATATATATATATATATATATATATATATATATATATATATATATATATATATATATATATATATATATATATATATATATATATATATATATATATATATATATATATATATATATATATATATATATATATATATATATATTACTATATTAAAACTTTATCTGACAAGAAGGTTTTAGTGTTTAAAAAAAGAAATTACTTTTGTCTTCATTATTTTATAGTTTTAATTAATTTTTATTTTATGCATTTTTTCTTTATTGTTTTGGTATTTTTTATATCTTTATAATTTGCTTTTATAGTTTCTATATTTTTAAAAATTTCTTTTGTCTTTATTGTTTTAATGATTTTGAAAAGTTTTTTTTTTTTGTTTTTATAAGGTTAAAACTATCTTTTTTTATTATTTTTTCTATTTATAATTTAATATATTTTTGTTTATAATTTTGTTTTTAGTTTAATATTTTTTAAAATATGTTTATTAATTTTTTAATAATATTTGTCTTGAGTACTTTAATAATTTTTCATGGCTTAATATTTTTTTAACACATGTTGGTTTTTGCACTGTAGTTTTAATAATTTTTAATGCCTATTAATAGGTTTACTGTTGTTTTATGCCTTTTTGAATTAATAAGTTTAAAATATTTTTTGATGATTTTGTTTTTATAGTTTTAATGTTTTTGGTTGATATTTTTTGTTTTCATAGTTTTAATGCTTTTGGTTGATATTTTTTTGTTTTCAGTTTTAATGTTTTTGGTTGATACTTTTTCGATTTGATATTTTTTGGTTAATATTTTTGCTTTCAATGTTTTAATGTTTTTGGTTGATATTTTTTGTTTTCAGTTTTAATGTTTTTGGATAATATTTTTTTAATTTGATATTTTTTGGTTGATATTTTTGTTTTCAATGTTTTAATGTTTTTGGTAGATATTTTTGTTTTTATAATTTTAATGTTTTTGGTTGATACTTTTTGTTGATATAATTTTAATGCTTTTTGGTTGATACTTTTTACTTTTATAGTTTTAATGTTTTTTATGCAAATACTCTTTGTTTTTATATTTTAAATAACTTTTTAAAATTATTTTAAAAGTTTTGTTATAAATTTGATAACTAATTTATTTTTCTTTATTTATGTAACTATATATCTTAATTTTTCATAACTTGAGCATTGTTATTTTTTGAATTATTTTTTCAGATTAATGTAAAATTATTATTATTATTATTATTATTATTATTATTATTATTATTATTATTATTATTATTATTAATAATAATAATAATAATAATAATAATAATAATAATAATAATAATAATAATAATAATAATTGTTTAAGTGCTAATTAATAAACTTTTTCCACAATAAAAGTTAAAGCATTTCAAATGATTTTATTCCAAAATGTTAGAAATTATATAAAACATTATTTGAACACTTATGTTTTATTTCGAATTATAAATTTCTTTTTTTTTTTTTTTAAATAAAAGTTCACATCTCAAGTGCATTGCCCTATTCTAGAGGGGGAACTTTTCTAGATAGTTTATACATAGGATCCCCAAGCGGGATCGAACCGGCGCCCTCAAGCACGTGAGTCAATCACTCTACCGTTTGAGCCACGGTGCATTGCAATATGATGATAAATATGAGCTCTTAAATGGATCATTTGTTAATATTAATTTTTTGAAAAATAATTCTATATGTATATAATTTCAAAATCTGATTTTTTGATTTCTTAAGTTTGAAAATTTTTTAGAAATTAATTTATTTATTTTTATTTATTTAATTATTCATTTATTTACTTCTAAATTTATTATTAATTGTCAAATATATTATTATATTTATCGATTTAATTAGTTATTTTTTATAAATAATAATAATAATGATAAAAAAGATAGTAATAATAATTACAAAAAATAATAATAATAATAATAATAATAATAATAATAATAATAATAATAATAATAATAATAATAATAATAATAATAATAATAATAATAATAATAATAATAATAATAATAATAATAATAATAATAATAATAATAATAATAATAATAAAATATTTCAAAATTTAAATATTTGAAAAAAAAAAAATTTAAAAGATGAAAAAATGAATTGAAAAGTAGATAAATAAAGAAATAAATAAATAATTAAATAAATAAATGAAAAAAACTGGATTTTATTACAAATAAAAATAATAAATAAATAAATAAAGGAAAAAAATGGATTTCATTAAAGGTGAAAATAATAAATGAATTTTATAATTAATTTTAAAATTAAATTACGTAAATTTTAAAGTAAAAATAATTTAGAGCTTTTAATTTAATTTAATTTATTTTATTAGAAAATTTATATTTTTT
>SEYY01000294.1:40000-42500 GCA_009176605.1 Armadillidium nasatum
CATTCTCAAGAACAGTTGGGGTGATAAGAATGAGTTCTTAAGAAAATTCAACAATTACAAGTTGGTTCAGTTAGAGAAGCAATGGAATTCTTCCACGAAAAACAAAGGAAAGGGAAATACCAAGAATATTAATTATAGAGCAAGGTTATGTGAGGGACAATATGTCAAGCAGATAGATGAATCAACTAAATTTTTGAAGAAAAGAACCATATTTTCTCTAATTCCAAATTGAGGAAGGCAAAAAGTTTCGAGAAAAGTTACTGCCAAAAACAACGTTCTGTCTCTAGGTGTTTTTGATTGAATGGAATGTCTTTCAAAATGAAAAGATGGAGTCTTCGAAATAAAAGTTGACAGGTGATGAAGTGGCAGATCAAAGGTCATTAATGTAAAGTATAAAAAGAGCAAGGAATAGACAGGACCTTCATAAACACCACTGCTAATAGATATAAAGGAAGATTGATGGCTATCTATGTACAACAGCTGTTTATAGCAACTGGAGGGATGTCCACTGCATATCTGGAGAACAACACCATCTGTTTAAAGTTGTTGTTTTAGATTGAATTGGTAAGCAAACTGAGAAATCGAAATAATCTGTTTATTTTCCAATTTAGGTAGACGAAGAATTTTGGAAAATCGGTAAAAATTAGAAGCTAAATCAACAGAACATATAGACTTCCTTGTAGATTAGCAATAAAACCTAAGCCATAAGATAGATATTTTGGGGCTTCAAATTAGTAAAACGAAACAGGCAATGTTGTTGCGTACACATAGACAGCATTTGTCTTTAGCAGAAACTTGAGAATAGAGAGAGTAAAAGATAACAGTCTAAAGTTTACCGTTGGAGAGTTCAAATTTATAAGTTTCATGTAAGTTTAGAAAAAGAGAAATGAAATTCAGAAAAGTATATTTGGATATATTATAAACAGCAAATTTTTTCAGAAATAGATGGAGAAAAAAAACATACATCGTATCAAGTCTGCTGTTTCTAAGCGGCACCAACTCCATTACCAGAAGTAGCAAATACTCAAAGGATGATGAACAAATGAACATTCCATGAAATTCTCCCCTTAGATTCTAAGACCAGGTGCGATGCAACATAATTACATAGAGTCTTTAAAATTGAAGAACGAAAGTATGATCAATTGGGTATAATGCGAACTACTTGTAGAAGTGAGAGAAGGATGGGAGAGAAATACTTATTAAACAAGCCTCTAAAGTCTAACCATTTCCAATCTACAATCGAGAGTCTTCTGAGAAAATCCTCTGCTTCTGTAATTCAAGAAAGAGACACTTTTTTTTGTACTGGAGCGCAAAAAATGCTCCAATCCATTTTAACACTTCATACCCAGAGAAGCAATACCTCCCCCACCCTTTACACACACACACACACACACACACACATATATATATATATATATATATATATATATAATATATATATATATATATATATATATATATATATATATATATATATATATATATATATATAATATAAATGCAATAAAAAAAAAAAAAAAATATTTTAATGTGTAATGAAAAAAAATTAATTTAATTACACTTCATTTTTTTTTGCTTTCTACATCAACATCTTAATCAAACATCTTTTGTCATACTTTGCTCTTTAGTAGTAAGACTTTTTTTCCGTGCTTTATTGAGAGAATTTAATGTCAATAGAATAAAAAGAACATCTGTCGTTTTCTCTATTTTTGAAAACTAGATTGATAACCTTCTGTAAGAGCTTTCTTACACACACACACACACACACACACATATATATATATATATATATATATATATATATATATATATATATATATATATATATATATATATATATATATATATATATATATATGTATATATATATATTGCAAATGAATGTGTTTTTTTTATAAGTGTGAAAAAAGAAAAGTGAAATTCGCTGAAACCTTTCACAAGAATTTCCTTCATCAAATCGAACCTTTCCTACAACCAAAGAAGGACTCAATCCTCCTTTGTCTCCACAATAAAATGTATTCAAATTTTCTTAACGTTAAAAAAAAATTGACAGGTTTGTATTAATTATATATTTTTGTTTTTGTTTTGCTTTCCTATTTTTTTTTATTGTTTTTATGCTTTTAAAATTATTATTTACAAGAGGATGCAATTATATTTTTTTTTACATTTTTTGAGAGTAGTTGTGATAATTATAGTGGTAGTAATGGTGGTAGTAGTAGTCTTCGAAGGGATGAGGTATTTTTAATAGAGGAAAGAAAAGCTATTAAGCAAATAGCAAATTTAAAAACAAAATGTTTTTTTTTTTATTATCAGTGACGTTTTAAATTATAGACACTTAAAAGAAAATTCAATTTAAAATTGTTTTTTTCTATCTCTCTCTATCTATCTATCTATCTATCTATCTATCTATCTATCTATCTATCTATCTATCTATCTCCTTCTAAAATACTCTTCACATTTATATATTTACGTTAATTTCTTATCAATACAGTTGTATGAA
>SEYY01000294.1:60000-65000 GCA_009176605.1 Armadillidium nasatum
TTTTTAAAAAAAATATTTTTATTGTAATTAGCTTTAAAAATTTGTAATTACAAATAACAAATAAATAAATAAATTAATAAAAAAAAAGTAAATAAGTCTTTAATTTAGTATATAAATAAATAAAAAATAAATACATTGAAGATCTTTAAATAAATAATTAAATAAATAAATAAATAAATCAATGGAAAATAAAAAATTAATAAATAAATTAAAAATAAATAAATAAATAGAAAATAAAAAACTAATAAATAAATTAAAAATAAATAAATAAATAAATAAATAAATAAAAAATAAATTCATTGAAATTCTTAAATGGAAATTTATTTTTAAGAATTTAGTAGATTTCCTGGATTCTTTTAGGGAAGTATTTAAATTTCCCCGTAAAGAGCACAACCTCGATCGGTAAAAAAAAAAATAAAAAAAATAAAAAATAAAAATAAAATAAAAAATAAAAAAATAAAATAAAAAATACATGTTTAAAATCTGGACAAACGTGCTAAGAATACATACATACATATATACATGTATACATATATAAGAGTATAAATATATATATATATATATATATATATATATATATATATATATATATATATATATATATATATATATATATATATATATATATATATATATATATATATATATATAATATATATATATATGTAGAAAGATAATTTTTGCTATAATTAAATATAGTAAAGTAATAACTGATAAGATTTTGTATTGATTGAAAATATCAAATGTAAAAGAAACTTTTTTTTACGACTTCCAATAATTTTGAATGACGTCGAAGTTCATCCTTTGAATGTCATTTTATTCTAGGAAGAATCAAGGAAGAATATCCTATTTGAATGTCATTTTAATCTAGGAAGAGTATGATTTAAATGTCATTTTTATCTGGATCAATTGTGAAAGGAAAATTTTTATCGCTTCTGAATGAACTTTTCCTTATCAAGGAACTGCAACTTTATTAAAGTTACTTTTAATTAGATCAAGGTCGTACTTAAGTACTTTAAATACGATTATGTTTGAGGACAAAAAAAAGAAAAAGAAAAAAAAAAAGAGAAGAATATATAATGAGGAAAAAAAATATATAAAAAGTAGTTCAAGTAGTGATTTACTTAAAAAAAAGAGAAGAATATATAATGAAGGAAAAAATTATATATATAAAAAGTAGTTCAAGTAGTGATTTACTTTGACCATGAACGACAACAGGAACCATTAAAACAACTATTATAGTTGAATAGTCGTCCAGGTATGAACTTTGTAATTCTTTTAAAAAAAAATTTTTTTTAAAAAGCCACTAGTCAGTACATTGTAAAAATAATTCTAAATAATCGTTGGGACAAGTGGTAAAAATGTCACAACAAATTTTTTTTTTTCAGTTATTTTATTATTAGAAAATAAATCTGTGAAGCAACTTTCATAGGCTTAACAAGTCTTTTCTCTGTTGAAAATTTTACTGTAACATTTTTGTTACTTGTTCCAACGATTCATTAGGACATTTTTTTGAAATTCCGCCCAATTTTGTTCTGATTGTCAGAAATTGCACAAAAAAAAATAATATAAATTAAATATTGAAAAATAAAAATTTGTTCTTTCTTTGAAATTTCTGAAACTCAGAAGGATTCATAAACAAAAGTAGCAATTGTACGTCGGGTCTAAACATTTTGTATTTTGACGCCTGACAAAAGGGAAATAATTATGAAAATACGCACTCACTTATGTAACAGAATTAGTAACAAATGAATTACAAATTTTATAAAAAAACTTATAACCAATAAATTTTGATCTTACTCATTTATGGGTTGTAAGGTCTTATTTTTTCTTCAATTAGTTATACCGTGGCATAACGGTTTGACGCTACCGCGGCATAGCGGAAGAATGAAAAATAAATAAGAAATCGTCGTTTATTTCAGTCTCAATTGCAGAGCAGCGATTTCAATCAAATAAGCGAAAATTTCTTAGGAATAAAAACTGATTTTTTTAAACCATAAAAATTATTAAAATTACTGTATAACGTAAGCCAAAAAACAACAACAGCAACAAAGCAAGAATAAATTTAAATATTAGATCATCAATTTCATGAAACTTTATTGATATTAAAAAAAAAAAGAAACAATGACAATAACAATAGTAGTTTTAAAAGCCTCATTCAAGAATGACACTGAGAATAGCTTAAAAAAATCTTACGTTCAGTCAAAAATGACAATAAGGTCATATCCCGAAATTTTTTTTTTTTTTTTAACTTTCACTATTACAAATAAATATATTCAGGAGTGTCACACTCTCTCTCTCTAAATCTATCTATCTATCTATCTATCTTTCTATCTATCTATCTATCTATCTATCTATCTATCTGTCAAAGAGAAAAACCTTAAGTTAAAAAAAATAAGTACAATGAAGATAGTGCGATGACATAGGCTACGTACGTAGTTCTAATTAGAATAATACGAAAAAAAAATAAATAAACAAATAAATAAATAAATAAAAAATAAATAAATAAATAAAATAAATTAAAAAAATGTTCGACGTTGCCACAACAATCAAAATCATTCATCTCTTTTTCCTTCCACAACAATAAACATCAAAAACAACAAATGATTCAAAGGGAAAAAATATTAAAATGAACAAAGAAAAAAAAAACATCAATTTGGGCACAAGAGTGAAAGGTCAAATCACAAATTTATCGGTTTTTTAACTTTCACTATTACTAATATATATTTAGGGGCGTCACTTTCTCTCTCTCTCTCTCTCTATCTATCTATCTATCTATCTATCTATCTATCTATCTATCTATCTATCTATCTATCTATCTATCTATCTATATATATATATATATATATATATATATATATATATATATATATATATATATATATATATATATATATATATATATATATATATATATATATATATATATATATATATATATATATATATATATCTTTCTATCTATCTATCTACTATCTATTTTTTCTTCGATTCTTTCTCTTTTTTCTCTCTTTCTTTATCCCCGTCTCTTTCCATCTCTCTCTCTCTCTCTCTCTCTCTCTCTCTCTCTCTCTCTCTCTCTCTCTCTCTCTCTCTCTCTTTCTCTCTCTCTCTCTCTCTCTTCATATATCCATATATATATATATATATATATATATATATATATATATATATATATATATATATATATATATATATATATATATATATATATATATATATATATATATATATATATATGTCTAAAATTACAATTTGATTTCTAAACTTCCCTCTTTCGGAATTATCATTCTCTCTATGATCTTCTCTCTAATTCCCTTTCTGGTCGTTCTATAGATGCTGTTGTAGACGGCGACCATTCACCCTTTGAATCTATTAATAATGGTGTTCCTCAGACTTTTGTCCTATCCCCAACACTTTTTTTTCTTTTCATTAATGACCTTCTCTCTATTACTTCATCACTTATCCACATCTATCTATGCTGATAAATCCACCCTCAATTATTCTTTTCAGTTTAAAAGACGCCCCTTCCAACAACAGTTAATTGATGCTAGAATGGTGGCCTCGGATCAACTAATCTCTAACCTTTTTGTATTTCGAATTGAGGCAGAGAAAACATGGTCGTTTTTAATGCCTCAAAAACTCACTTTCTTCATCTCTCTACTCGACACAATCTTCCACACATCTATGATATTTTCTTCGAAAGTACACATCTCAAATCTTCATCTCTCCTTAATATTCTCAGACTTTCTTTTCTTATGATTTTTCATGGAAAGGTCAATTACTGATCTTTCTAAGCAGGCTTCTAAGAGTTTGGGCATTCTGAAACGCCTTCTTAATTTTTTCACGCCACCCCAGTTGCTTACACTGTATAGGTGGCTTTGTTCGCCTTTGTATGGAATGCGTCTAACCCCCTTCAATGAGAAGAGTTCGTGCGACAGGCCTTTCTGTACATTCTCATTCTTTCTCTGACCAACTCTCAGACCCCAGACTTAATCGCTATGCCCAGTCTTACATATACTTTACAGGTAAAGTCTGGAACACACCCTCTTCATCTGTTTTCCCAACTTCCTTTGACATACACACTTTCAAACGTCGAATATCGTCCCATCTCGGTCTTTAACGAAAGTATCGTTTATTTTGTCACCTCTTGTGAAATATATATATATATATATATATATATATATATATATATTATATATATATATATATATATATATATATATATATATATATATATATATATATATATATATATATATATCCCGGAATCGTGCAAAATCTATCCTTCGTAACACTAAAAACTCCTTTCTCCGTAGAAAATGCAATAATCTTTCTGGTTCCTCTTCTTCACGTTCTTTCTGGCATTTTGCAAAAAATGTCAACTCTAACTTTGCTTCTTCCTCTTTCCCTCCTTTAATATCTTCCGACGGCATAACTGCCGTTTTACCTTCGTCTAAAGCTGAACTCTTTGCTCAAACCTTTTGCCTCTAATTCAACCTTAGACGATTCCGGAGCTGTTCCTCCTCCTTCAACCCCCTCTAACTCAATTATGCCTGATATTAGAATTTCTTCTAAAGATGTCATTTCTGCTCTCTCTGAGCTTAATACTAAGAAGGCGTACGGTCCCGATGGTATTCCTCCTGTGGTTCTCAAAACTTGTGCTTCCGAGCTTGCACCCTGCCTCGGTAAACTATTTCGTCTTAGTCTCTCTACTTCAACCTTCCCTTCTTGCTGGAAACGTGCGCTCATTCAACCTGTGCCGAAGAAGGGGGACCCCTCTCAACCCTCCAACTACCGTCCTATTTCTTTGACCTCCGTTCTCTCTAAAGTTTTCGAATCTATCCTTAACAGGAAGATTTGGAAGCATCTCAATTCTTCTAATCTTATCTCTGATCGCCAGTATGGCTTTCGTAAGAAACGCTCTACAGGTGATCTTCTTTCCCTTCTCTCTGACTCTTGGTCCTCCGCTATTCGGCATTTCGGTGAATCTTTTGCTG